>JAPDEK010000057.1:0-215317 GCA_027569065.1 Aspergillus cavernicola | reverse complement strand
GTCCCAATCCGTCTTAGCATCATATCACTTGATATGATCGGTTCGGCTCATCGTTCCTCCGCTGTCGTCACGGCCGAGGCTGCGGCGCAGTGGGTTCATTGGCTGACAATGACCGTGTTCTCTGACAATACTACAGTCAGAGTCCACTGTTCTATAACAGTTCAGGATATAATTAGTAAGTATATTCAAGAGAAATGTGTTTTCCCCTCTAACTTTATATAATCAATTTACTTGAGATACACATGCTGTGAAGAATACTATTAACACAAATTAAGAACCCGGAAACATATAAGTTAACCTGTTATGTTAAGTATTGTGTTAGAGAGCAAGTGAACCTATCACCCAATCTCTTCAATTTCCTCACGGTATTATTATTCTTTCAATACTTTGTATTACTTAATAATACCAGCACAAGATATTCCAGTATTTGTCAATGATCAATGTTTTGTTAACAAGGATTCCTGCCTCTGATCTTAAACTTGATAGACTCTTGGTTTACACTGGTAATATAACTGTCTGACCGCATGATAGAATTCTGTGGATCTGCTAGTTCTAGTTTAAACTCAGAGAACATGTAGGCAAGACAACCATATATTTAAGAATATGCCAGCCTGAAGACAGGTTAGTAAATACTGACAGTATCATGGGTCGGGGGAGCATTAAGTAAGCTTACTTTTATCCAACACAGGAATATCACCCTTTGCCAAAGGCAATACTCCACTTGCACATCACCCACCCCAACTCTCCCAACCAATCTTTCTGGTTTGAATACATGCAGATCAGGAAAAAGACCTGGGTTCATATTAACACTCTGCTGAGTGACAGAGAAGCATGTCTAATAAATCAAATTAGAATGCATAATCAGGCTCTATTAACTGCACTTCTTACCCCTCCTGGTATAAACTGGCCTGCTACTATAGCTCCTGTACTTGGAACAACCCTTGGTAAAAAGCCAGGAACAGAAGGTGTGAGCTGAAACAATTTGCGAATTACAGCAGTCTATCTTGTTTAGTGATCCAGGAAGGCTCATCTCGTACCAGTTGGCAAACGTACCAGATATTCCAACCATTGTATCTTTTTAAAATCCCAGTTCTTTAAATAATTGCTCCGACTCCTTGAGCTCCAGTTTCAACCTTGCGAGGACTGGTGGATGGGTGAGCAGGTGAAACATTGCACCTTGTACAGCATATGCCAGGCTAGTAGCGCCCCCAACAGAGAACATAATAGCATTATTTAGGATATAATCATCATTAATAGGCCACTAGTGCCTTTCCAGTAGACAGTCAAGAATGTTATTGCATAAAGTTGGCTGGCCTCAATATGAGACAGTTTTTCCTTTGTTTTGTTGCTTTCAAATATATTTGAGTTGCTGTTCACAATACTAATCCTCACTGCATAAGTGACTATTAAAATAAATATCCATTATATGCTTATCTTTCATAGCTTAATATAAGCCAGAATTAGCATGTTCATGAAGCAGATAGGAAGTATATCAAGAAGTTTGGTAAGGACCGGGAAATATTAAACTGAGAAAGGCCATTAGCATAAGACTATGCTATGTCCTTTGGGGGAGATGGTATATATACAAAACCAAATAAATAATAAATCTTTGGTAAAGATCAGCTGTTTTCTCAAGCTTCTTTTTATTCTTGCTCAGGCTTTCTAAGAACCTGAAAGTAGCTTCTAAAGTCATGCCAGCCTAGTACTTTGTTAGCTATCAACTGAATACTAATTCTATCTAAAGAATTTTAAGATAATATAAACAAGAAGATAACACACTCTAATGAGAACAAAATATTTCTGTAGTTTAATAGTATTGCCAGCTTTTGCATATCTATCCAGCACTTCACCCAGTTACTAAAGCCTAGTAACCAGACTGGGCATGAGCATCTCAACAGAAGACTAATTCAGCAGCAGAGCATATATTCTGCATTCAAGAAAGAGTCTTTTAGGGTCAGTTATATTTGCTAATATATTT
Source organism: Aspergillus cavernicola (assembly GCA_027569065.1). Lineage (NCBI taxonomy): Eukaryota > Fungi > Ascomycota > Eurotiomycetes > Eurotiales > Aspergillaceae > Aspergillus > Aspergillus cavernicola. Next base: position 213,339 of record JAPDEK010000057.1, on the reverse strand, counting down.
GGCCAAGGAAGGGTTTCCCAGAAAGATAGTGCTTTGCAATAACTAGACTCAGTAAAAACTCTATTATTGCAATAAGATAAGCTATAGAACATGCTTTAACAGGATAGATACTCATACTCCATATAATATTCCAGATCATTTATGTGCAAGCTGTTTGGGCCAATGCAGATAATTTTAGAATCTATGTTTAAGAAACTCATTAATAACCAGTATTACAGAAAATCAGGGCTTGTTCTTCTCACCATATTTCACTTCAAATCCTGGAATCATTGAGAGGTATTTGCCACCACAGACAATGTCATGGTAGAACTAGTACCATTGCATGATAGCAGCCAAGCAAGGTCCAGAGAACTTCCTCAGTGGATGGAGGAACAAGCGATAAATAGTTGAGAGGAATACAGCAAACCCTAAAGAAACTGCGAAAGAAGGGGCAGGGTCAAGGGGAGATCCTCAAGTCTCACCATCAAAGTGGTGGTCACCATTATTTGCTTGTTTCTTTTGTTCGTAGAAGGAAACCTCATGCCCGAGACAGATCTCCACCCACATACATATGATATAGTTTCAGGCATTTAAATGGCTCACAACAGATCTATTCAGGCTGATTCTTGGAGATCAGATAAGATGAGCTAAAACATGCACGTACCTGTTGGGCCTGTTAGGTGGTCAATCCACTACCAATCTATCTCCAGGGCTTGTAACTAGAGAACCCTTTTTTAGATAAGAACACAACAACCTGTACATGTTTATATCTGTTAAATCTGATGTTGATTCATAGCAATAATAAGATATCTACAAGATTTAAACAATAAACATGATCATGGTATCAACTTTAGATCTCACATCTTCTCTCTCTGGCAATCATTTTGTCACCAAAAAATCATTGCATCTTCTTCCTAAGCCAAATTTTTCTCATATATAATACATAAACTCTCTTCCAGGGATATCTTATATAGAGTAGTAATCTAGACAGTCCCTATGCTGTGTAAGTCATAGGTTACTCTCTCACTGCATAAACATGGCATAATAGTGCAGAGTAAGATATGTTCTTTTTTAGCAGACTGCAACCTGCAAAGAGCTCTGGCAGTAATAGGAATTAAAAAAGACAAGTAATTCTCTGAATTATAGTAGATATAAATACTGCTAATAACATACCAGGCTCAGTAGCTGTGCTTTATTTGGGACTTTCCATCCTTGGAACTGACTACTGCATATAGTTAAATATTACTTTCTGGCTAGAGGATGTAATAGTATGATTTATAAGAGCATATTCATTAAAACCCTTAAATCTGGTTGTTCATCAGGAAGACAAGCAGCATTCGCCTTGACCTGAGAAAACACTGGCTGAGCTTTAACGCAGTTAGTTTGATAACTGTTAAACAGAAGGTTGCTGAGTCGTACGCTCACTTTTCCATTAATTCCATTGACAGGATGTGACTAGGCACAAGAAAGGCCGAACTCGAAGCAGTGGTGAATATGTCTATTTCGAGGGGATGTCTGATGTCCATATTTTTACTTCATCTTCAGGCTACCTCTTCATACTGGACAGGGCTTATCAAGTTAGAAGAGCTTTGAATTGGACTGGTCGCACTCTACACTCTACATGGTGCTATCTGGGGCCATGATTAGTTTAACACGCATGCATACATGCGTTGTAGATTTCCTTTGGGAGATTAGGGCAAAGCCACCACTTGCTCAGAGCATATCGAAGTGCGTGCTTCCATACCGCGGGTGATGCCTAGGTTATCGCGGTTGCTTGACTGGCTCTTAGTAGGCCACCTGTTAGTTGAGGCCCCTTGGGTTGTTGGCGGCTGCATAGGTCTCCATCTACAAGTAATGGGGCTGGGTCTGCTTGTCGATTACCACGTTTGCCCGCGGTTCTCGAAACGCGGCCCTGTTTTGGCTGCCGTGTTTAGCTTCCTGCGGGCTCTTCAGGTCTTGGTTGTAGGAGTTGTCAGGCCTCTCATCCTTCTTGTCCCGACTGTGGAAATCTCTTTCCTGCTTGCTCGCCCTGGCATGACTCGGTGCTCGCAACCAACCATAACCCCCCTCCTTCCAGCCCATTGGTCCACTCAACACGTGTTGGTTTAAGTAGAGTTCAGCTGTGAGTGTCTAAATAGGTTTTCCCAGGAGCTGCATCATCGACTAGCTATAGGCTGTTGAGAGGCTTGAGTTTGTTTCATTCTCAAGCATCCGAATGTGCCCTGGCCCTGCTGCCTCTACTAGACCAGGGAAATGTACAATCCATCCTGGATGCATACAGACTTAAATACAGGTTTAGAAGGACGTATTGGGGTGTAAAAGGAACCACTCTCTACGTAGTTCGAAGGACGATTAGATAGGTGTGTTTTTGTGGACATTTTTGACGATAGATGCAAATTCGGGCGTTCTGTCACCAGTAGAAATGAGAGTTGATACACTACCAAGCACCAGATAGTGTCTCTTGAGACTTTTGGTCTAGTGGTAAAGAGAATCTAGGTAGTAGATAATAGGGGCTCTGGTTCGGTTGGCATAATCCTCTATTTCCAGGAATGGTATACATCTTACTCAAAGAATGAAACCAGTAGACGGACATCCTTGTGGGGATTGCCATGAACATTGTAGTGCCTACTTATCGGCTTATATATTTCTCCAAAGACGGGATTGGAAGCTAGATAGTTCAGTTGAAGAAGGAAACGAGAAAGCAAGAATGCAAAAGAGGCCATCGGAGCCCCGCAGGTACTTAGAATTTCTATTTACCTCCTTTCGATAGCGACCCCGGAACAGTATGTGTTGTTGATTCTTAGATTGTGATTATGCCCAAGTGATTCTTAGAATCTTAGGTATGATTTCCATCAACAGGCAGACGAGTGTTGCTGCCAAGTTGCGGTCACGTGACTAGTCCATACATTCCTAATTCCCTCCCCGAGATTATACAAAACCTTCAATAGTCTTCGCCAATATCATTTGAACTGACCTCCCTTTATTATACTCCATCTTCGCTCCTAGCAGCACCAAGATTTTGATAGTGTCATTCGGGGCTCAAGCCAGCACGCCGGCAAAATCTACATATGTCTTCTGAAGTTGCGACGCCCGAGTTGGAAATGGAGTCCAAATCCGACTCATCAACCGTCGTTTATGACCACGAGCCCTTCGAGACCTTCAAGGCGCGAGTTTTAGAGTTATGTCAAACCGTGCTAATTCCTGCCAATGGCAAAGTCTCAATCGAACGAATGCACGGAGGAGGTTTCAACAGGATTATTGGCGTATCCGTCACCAGCAACGAACATTCTGCCGTCAGCCAGTACATTCTCCGCGTTCCCCGGTTTGAAGCTGCGCAGCTGGGTTGTGATCTTGCGCCTCTACAATTACTTCGTCAGCAAACGAAAATCCAAATCCCCGATGTTGTCGCATTTGATACAACAAGACGCAATGTTCTAGAAAGTCCTTATATGATCCAGACGCGCATTCCTGGCTCATCTCTTTTCCCAGCATATCCAGATATGCCTCATGAAATGAGATGCGCTATTGCAAAAGAGCTTGGCAAAGTCTACTCTGAGTTACATTCAATCAGAAGTGTTACTGCTGGTAGACTCACCTTATCGCCTTCTCAGGGATCATTGATGATTCAACCGTTTGATAACACGGGGACAGATGCGATCGTGCCATACGAGAATGGACCTGCGGCAAAGACAACTTTCAATATGCTACACGCAATTCTTGACCACAAAAAAGAGCTAGCTGTCGCAGAGGGCCCAAATCAGTCATTCAGGGTTTCTTTCTTCGACCATTTCATTGCAACAGCATCGGAGATGAGTACACTTGGGGTACTAGACGAAAATTACTATTGCCTTTGTCACCTTGATTTAGAACCTCGCAACATTCTGGTCAGGGCCCCCTCGCCAACTCAGCCACAAACCATTACCGGCATCCTCGACTGGGATAGCGCACTCTTCGCCCCGCCTCTCATGTCTTGCTCGCCCCCGATGTGGCTATGGGCATGGAATGACGAAGATGAAGAAGATGAGCGGCTTGCAGGCAATACACCTTCAACGCCCGAATTACGTGAATTGAAACAACTATTCGAACATGCGGCTGGCCCAACTTATCGTCGCTTTGCATACGGTGCCCAGTATCGACTAGCTCGGAAGCTTATCAGATTCGCCATCGACGGATTACAATCAAACGAAGACCTAATGAGCGCTGAATTGCTTCTAAGTGAGTGGACTGAAGTACAGCAATCGTTGAAATTGGCAAAAGGAGCCATAGCAGGACCTCAAGTCGACCCTTCAGTAACCAATTAGTTAGACGGGAATAAACCACATGTCCCGGAAGAAGGCGCTGTATGGGAGGGGGATAGGAAGAGCTTCTGCGCGAGCGGGGTAAGATGCAGGCAAGGATTAAATTTGCGTGTTCTTTTCTTATTGGTTTGAGGAATGATGAGGGGTGAGGGGGGTCACGCAATAGTTAGGAGAAGCCGAAAAGACCATATATATGACGGGCAGTCTCCCTTTTCTCATGCTCGGGTATAACCATACTCATACCTCCTTTATTCTCCTCAATTCCAGATTGATAACGAATTTTGAGCCCACACATCCTTCTAATCATGCCGAAAAAGGGAGGCACAACCACACATCATTGCCCCAAGAAGAGCAAAGGAAATTGTCGGTATAACAAAAGTAAAGGCTATTGTACTGCGCATCAGACGGTGTGTACGATCCATGCTGTTATCCATCTAGAGGATGAACTTTGTTATTCCTGTAAAAGGTACGAATACTGCCTTATCTTCACTGTAATATATATTGATAAGTGAATATAGGAAAACAGAAACGCAGGAACAGAGTCAGTAGAGACAGTGTCGAGTTCCAAGGCTTCTGTCAGAGAACGCGGATATCGTCAGCCAATAGATCCACTACGCCGCAGCACGACCGCTCACCTGTGCAAGACTCCAATCTCTGTTTACATTCTTGGACTATCTCGACGACCCAAATCTTTTAGAGATTCAAAGAGGGATTAATATCTGGCCCAGAGACTTCTTGACATACATCGCGGGCACGGGGACGATCCCCTACCTTTGGTTGATGATTTTACCAAGCTTGTTGTATACCAGTCTCCGCATGGTCTTTGGGACTGATGTTAGGAGCGCTTTCTCTGTGCACATGTTTGGAATTGCTGATTACACGGAGTACATACAACGGAGTACAGTTTCTTGAACAACACGCTAAGCTAGTCTAGGTTATTTGATATAGGACAATGACTTCGCTACCTTGTTAAAGTGTTCGTGTAGTCCTGTGTCCTCCAAATAGCTAACCATATACCAAAGTGTTTCTTGGAGAGAGTGGGAAGTTTTATATTATGTCAAGTTAGTTAACGCTTTGTTGGCGCCTTCTGTGTTAGTCAAGCGTTAGCTTGCAAGTAGTAAATAGCAACCAGTGGTGCTTAGAGCCTCAGAAAGGTTTGTTGCTGATGCTGCCTACCTTACCTAATGCTATACCTAAATGGCCCTGTTTTAGCGTAACCTTCCTTGAAATATCGAATTGAATATGTTTTACCTATATCTGGGCAGTCCCCTCCCCCCACAAAAAAAAACGCGAGTCATTCTCATGCAGCCAAACTTCATCGGGTTCTGGATATGCTGCTCCTCGTTTCCCTGCCGATCGTGTTTAGGTTGTTGAGTGCTGCGGTTGTTTTCTATACGTGGAAACATGGGATCTCGTTGTTAGATGGTAAGGATGAAGCAGGCTGGGAAGAGGGTTTGATGCATTATAGCGATGGGGAGATTGAGCTAATTGTTATTCTACTATGTATTAATGAATGAATAGTAGTAGAGAGTGAGACTCTATATTCGGGGAAATGGCTGATGTAGGCTAAGGTTCAACTGCTACCCCAGACTAGCTACGCACATGCCGCATGCTGAGATGAAAACCACCACGCCCAGACCCTGCCTCCGGCTGACAAACAAAGCGAAAAACGTGGAGATTCCAACGTGACCGAAGTAGAGAGAAGTATCAAAAAGCCGAAGTTCTTCACACGGGAAAGACAAGGCAACACTACTGGATCTCGCTACTTTGAGAAGCGGATGCCTGTGAGTTTCTCCACGGTTTTCTGACGAGTCAGGTCGTTCGAAGAGACGGGTGAGAGACAGGACGCCTGGTGAACAACCTTGTGCAATAGGGACATGATTTGAACATCTTGCTTTGCTTCCCAACTGAGTGATTCAACATCAAGCTGAACTAGTTAGTTCGTAGTTCACCATATCATCGATCAGGTATCTCACCTGTCCATACGCATCCAGACGGATGAAGTCCCAGTCCCTGCTGTCCGTTGCAATCCCAAAGATCGGCGTGTTCGCCCGGCCAGCCTTTCGGCGGGCATCCTGGATATGCGCTAACATAACCAATGAGTATCCAAATATCAGCCAGTGGGGTAATTAACTTACCCATGTATGAAATGGCCTGATACCTCCCGGCGTGCGTGGTGCCCATCTTCTTCGCTTCCACTACCATCAAATTGGTCTCTGCCTGGCTGGGCTTTCCATACCAGAGTGTGTAATCCATGTGTCCACGCACGACCTTCTTGCCGTCAACGGTTGGCCATACGTAGGAAATGGGTGTTTCCAGCGCCATCTCAAGGGATTTCCGAGACAAAGTGGTTTCGGTCGACGCGCGCTTCCCCGCGCCCTCTCTCCCCGCACTGCCCGTACTCAGTCCTCTTGATGGTGGCCATAACATCAAGGAGGATGGCGTCGATCGTGAGTCGTATAATCGCCTCATTTTGTACCGCGCGGCCATACACAAGTTTGATGTTTTCCAGAGTGTGTGCTGAACAAGTTAGTGGGGTTTGCCATGTCAATGCTGAATGGGACTAACCGAGATGGCTGGAGACAGTAGTGCGTCTCTCCCAGGAAGCGATTTTCCAAATGTTGTTTGGCTTTCTCTCACGCTTTAGGCGGAACATTTCCATCACATCTTCGGAAGGGATGTCGGTCACGGCGATGGATAGAAGAGCCTTCTTCTTACCAGTGGCTTCCTGGCTCTCCACGCGGGCCACGTTGAACACGCTGTCCATCTCTTCTTCAACATCGTCGTTTTGGCCGGCGCGTTTGGCACGGCGCACGAACTGCTTGCATCTCTGCTCGATTTTGGCGAACCAATCCATTTTGGTTGTGTGGAACGTCTGACGACTCAAGCGGGAAGACTCTGGGAAACGGTCTGGAAAAGGGTTAGAAGGTGATGTGACGATGTGTAAAGGGAAATAGCAAAATGGTGTGGGCTTTAAAAGGAAAGGGCAATCGGTCTTAATATACTTACCATCCTCATCCGCAAGTGGCTCTATCTCCTCTTTCTCCAAATGGTCCCATTGTGGTATATCCCATATTGTTGCCATCTTCGTCCATTCAAGCGTCCATGGTAATTGATTCAGGTTTGATTCTTCACACACAATCTTCACTATAACTGCACGATCCATGATTCTGCCGATTAGACCGACAATAGCTTGCTGTTGATCCTCTAGCCAATTCAGTTTCAAAGCCGAATACTATTGACAATAACACTTCAGCTTTTTCTTTCTTCTCAATCTGGATACTAGACAGACCTTGTGCTCCTTATTGACATGAAAGAAGACCCATTTCAAGCTGTCAGTAAGTATTCCGTCTGTTTCTTGAATCAGCCTAGTCAGTATTATTCACAGCGATTGAGGCGTTCTGAGTCAATGGTGACTACCAACACATAGCGGCAAGGGTTGGCAAGTATTGTTCACCGTCCGTGCCATCCAGCGGTTCGTCTATTCGAACAACAATCAAGTTTGTTTCCAACTCCCGCGGGTTTCCATACCACAATACGTAGTCTAGCGCCGAGTTCCGAATATTGCTGGGGTTCAAGAACGGCACTGGGAGTGAGATGACCTGTTCATGGCCCCAGAAAAGTGTTTGCAGCCTTTGTTCAGCATCGGACCGGGCATCATCCGAGCTATTGAGCAATTTCTTCTTCTTGGCGATAGCAAGCGACATCATGAGGATCGCGTCGACTCGAGCTCGGGTCAGAAGTGCATCAGGATCACCAGTAGGCGTGAAAGCCTGGGCGTAGTCCTGTAATAAAGAGTCAACAGAGGCAAATTGTTCGTGTGCGTGGTCGTCGGTCCGATCAGTGTGCCATATGCTGCTGCTGCTGCTTGGCTCACTGCTTGCTGTGATGCCACAAAATTGCAGGAACTGGCTGTCGACGTTGATCCCCAGGTCGTGCTCCATGGCTGGTGTGTGTTGTTTCTCAATCAGTGCTGCACTGAGAAATTGAAGTTCGGACATGTTGAGGTGGGCTTGACTCACATTTAACTTTTACCCGGTACCGGACGTCACTCCTTTTTGCCTATGCTTGTCGGAGAATATCAAAGTCCCTAGCAGGCGGTGGGTGACTTGAACATTGCTAGCCTCTGTACCTATACCTAACCAACGAAAACGGCCCGAAGCTGATTGGATGGGGCGAGTAGATCAAACATGTACTTCAAACATGTACTTCAAACACACTCGGTTCATCTTCGTTCATCCAGAGAATCCGACTATCAAAGGGGTCAGTATCCTTGAATTCACAGAGCCCCTAAATAGAGATCCCCTCGGAACTGCAGAAGACCATGCACCATGTTGGAAATGCTCCGCGGAAGACGGAGAGTAAAGTAGCCTAGTTATCCAGTGGCTTTTCGACACTGCCATTCAAATGCGAAGATTATGCCAAAGAAATACGTGCAAATCCAGATTATAGTAGCCTATCCATTGCAGAGTCGAGTGTCCTAGGTATCACAGGACACATAACCATCCATTCAACAACAAACATTACTACATTCCCTATTCTTCATCTAGTAGTCCAGCCAACTACCATTCCAAAGCCTCCTCATATAATTATCAACTCATCTAATTATCCCCAAACCCTTCAGTACCAATCTCCAACAATCTAATCATAATCATACAACTGCTTCTGCGGCGGCACGTCGCCACGCGTGATATACTTCTTGAAGTACCACGGCAGCATCTCGGCATAATGCGCAATATGCTGGCGTGTCGGCAGGGAGAAAACTTGGTCCAGTTCCTCGAGCGACAATGCTTTTGTTTTGGGTAGACAGAAGTAGCACGTAACCCACCCGAACGCATTCCAGGCGGCGTACCAGCCAACGGCGCCCTGGGAGCTGAAGGTCGCCACGAGGGGAAGCCCTCGGAAGAATAGGGGGCGGAAAGAACAGCGCTTGAAGACGCATCTTTATCAGGGGGTAACGAAGAGGTTAATACGGAACTGAAAGTCTTGACCTGACCAGGAAATGGATTGGCTATACGGGCGGGGATCACATGAGATAGCTCTTTCATTCAGTGTTGGATGGATTGTATAGATTGATGCCTCAGGCAGAAGCTCTCTAAAGTCGGCGATTGGCGTCTCCACAATCCACATTCTCCGTGAACCTCAGAGCTCTAAACATTCCGGCCCTTTGCATGGATTCCATTGTTTTCTTTTGATTCTTTCAATTGTTGCGGGAGAACATAAGATCAATTAAAAAGATAAATCATCTGTATCTCACACAACACAACACCACTGCAACATCGCAATTCCTAACCTATCTTCAACCTCCCAGCCTCCTGTTCCTGTATCTACTTCAAGGAGTTCGCCGCCAAGCCTTATCTTCGTCTGTGCTCTCGTTCTCCGCCCACTAAATTGCTTTCAGCAGCTGGAAAAGCTCCCCCAAATCCCTCGTTCTCGCTCTCAATCTCGATTTCTCAGTCCCTCCACAGTCTAAACTTCATTTTGCTTCTTCCTTATCCTCCTCTCCTTCAAAAGTCCCCACAGTCACTCCTTTAATCGCATTTGCTTTGGCTACCTAGTCCCTCACACTCTCTGTCCATTCCGAAATCAGCTCCGTTTCGCCCACGAGCCCCTCCTCCCTATCCCAACTCTGCGGCACCAACTCGATTACCTCAGGGCTCCTTGTTTGCCTCCGCTCTTTATAATTTTCCTCGCTCGCATCTTTTCTCGGCCGCACCTTCCTTTCGAACCCGATAGACGAGACGCATAGACAGAGCTTTGTTTACCTTGGTACATCTGATTGAAGGAATCAGCATCCGACTTCTTGCTCGTCTCCAATGCAGCCGAAGGTCATACAAATCTCTGGGGACAGTGCAGCTTCCTAATTGCTCTTGGTCCCTCCCAGCCTATCATGACGAACAATACGCTGGGCTTGAAAAGCAAGACTGCTGCCGCGGCCCCGTCCCTTCGAAGTACTCCCTCCAACTCTCCGTCTCTGAGACCCCCAACACGTTCCTCCAACAAACCATCTCTATATCAATCGGCTTTGCCCCTCCAGACGGTAATCGGCACAACCACGACTACCCCCAACGGCTTCTCTTATCATGACCAAAGCAAGTCATTTGCCTTTTGCGCTGGATCTGCTGCTGTTTTGGCGGAGTTGGACGATAATAACAATGCAAATCAACGCTTTTTCCGTGCCCGACCATCTGCAGCCAGTATCAACCCAGTAACGTCATTCTACAATCCGTCTACGCCCCCGACTACTCCTGATACTAGATTAAAGTCCCTGCCAAGCATCAAGACCGTATCTTATAACGGTATCTATAATGGATCTCCGTCAGGTGAAATGGTGGAGACACCCAGTCCTCGTGCCTGGTCGTCCAGGGAAAGGGTGAAAGCAGTCACCAGTGTCGCTATAAGCCCCAATGGAAGGCTTCTTGCCGTGGGAGAAGTGAGTGAAAGTGTGTTCTGATGTTGATGGTGGAAACTAACATTATTAGACTGGTTATAACCCCAGGGTCCTTATTTTCTCGACTGCAAAAGATGCACCGCCTGATATCCCACTCTCTATACTCACGGAGCATTCATTCGGCGTCCGTGCCCTTGCTTGGAGCCCAAATTCGCAGTACTTGGCAACCCTTGGGGACGTGAATGATGGATTTCTCTTTATATGGTCCATCGGTCTCAAGAATGGCTCAGCAAGGCTCCACTCAACAAACAAATGCACAACCGTTGTTCGAGATATGACCTGGCTAGACCAAACTCTGATTACGTATGTTAAGACGCTATGGAGTATATCCCCTGGTCGCTAACAAACTTATAGGGTGGGTATTCGACATGTGAAAGTTTGGAGGCTTCCCGAGACAAGGCCGGTGTCACCATCCAAGTCTCGCACCAACACCGGGGATACTCCCAATTTCACATCGCCCAAGGCACTTACTGGGAGAAACTGTGTATTGAATTCCTTGGCGGACAATACTTTCACCAGCGTCGTCAGGATTTCTGACTCCGAGGCCGTGGTTGGCACTGACTCCGGGGCACTCTGTCTTGTGGACGATAATGAGGGCAACGCCAAGCTTACTCTCATCCAGTATATGGACTTTGGTGTCACTTCACTAACAGTCGATCCTGATCGGGCTTGTATATGGATAGGAGGTCGTGGCAGACGTATGCAAAGTTTTTCCTTTGACTCGCTGCGATGCTCAAGCAGTCCCTCTTCCCCACGCGCGTGGAGCCGGTCCTCAACCGAGCAGAGGCCCAAAGAGCCGGCCATCACTTGTATCGGCTTTCTTACGTCTCACCTGGTTACTGTGGATGGCACTAAAGCAATCCACATATATCCGATTGAAAATTTCAATGACGAAGGCGAGCATTGTGACACGGGAATCAGCATGCCCGCTCACCGAGATGCTGTTCTTGGTATAGGGCAATTAAGAACCCCAAATCATCTTAAAGCTGACTTTTTCACCTGGTCTTGCAAGGGTGTCGTCAAATTTTGGAACACTGAAGGCGAGTGCCGTGACTCGCGAACAGTCGCTGTTGAGCAGCTTTCAGGGGGTGATGATGACACCTCAAATGAGCTGAAAATATTGCGCGCCAACAACAATATGGACCTGTTTGTCTCTGGCGATAGGTTAGGTGTTCTAAGGTATTTCTACTCGCATTACGGCTATTTACAGACCCGTCTAACTTAGTTACAGAGTAATTCAAGGGCAATCGTGGAGCTGCATCAATGAAGTTCGAGCTCACGGGAGTGAAATTACGGATATCGCATTGTATGAGACTCCGGACTCCTGCGTGGTTGCTAGCTCTGGTCGCGATCGGATGGTACAGCTTTTTGAAAGGCGCGATGATAGGCTTCAATTGATCCAAACTATGGATGACCATGTTGGGGCAGTGAGCCAGCTTCTCTTTGTCAATGGAGGTGAAAAGCTCCTGTCCTCTTCTGCGGATCGTACTGTTCTTATCAGAGAGCGCGTGAGCCGCGAAGCCGATGGGGCCACCGCTATTGCCTATCTAATATCGAGAGTGATTCACTTGAGATCATCTCCGGTATCGATGTCACTGTCTCCAGACGAACCTGAAAATCTGGTTTTTTCAACTGTGGATCGTTGCGTATGGCAATATGATATGCGCTCTGGTCGCCATATCCACTCATTTCGCGCGGCCGACACCGAGTCGAACGATACAGTGGTGATGGGTTCGCTGACCGTGACTTCTGCTGTCTCCGGGCGAAGTCCAAAATTGCTTATCGGAGTGTCGGGAACAGATAAATCGATTCGTGTGTACGATCTGGAAAAGGGAGCCCTTCTCACTGGCGAATTTGGACATACCGAGGGTGTCAGTGATGTCCGTTTGCTTGAGAAATACCCTAGTGGATCAAATAGTTCGCCTGAGCGGATTTTAATCAGCTCGGGTATCGATGGGGTTGTCATGATCTGGAACCTATCTGTGCAATTACAGCAGTCTCAAGAATTTACGCTGCCGACACAGGCAACTTCAAACGAGGAGGAGGATATTCCCTCGAAGGGGTCATCAATATCAAAACCTCCTTTGCGGAAAGTACTGTCTCGATCTGAGCTCGCTGGATTTCATCGACCGGAGTATTCGGCGATTCCTACTCCAATGCGTGAAGTGCCCGAGCAGTCTCCGCCGCTACTGCGCAAGCTATCCAGGATGTCTCTTGTCCCATCACTGAAATACGGAAACGCGGCACCGGCCACACCTCCTTCTGCGCCGACCCGTCGTTCGCCTACCTCCTCCAGCCGTCCGGAGAGAATGCGCAATTCCCCATCACCGCCCAGTCCAAGATCCACGGGTTCGCGGAAAATCTTGGAACCACGCAGTTCTCGTAATAATGTTCGCTGTTCGCCTCTAGATTTTCGAGCACGTGCGCGAACAGGAAAGAGCGAGCTTGGAAGCCTGAACATGTCGACCGAACAGGTATGCCGTACGCTTAAGGCCTACCGAAAGAAGCTCAACGGGTCCACCGAGCATCTACATTCTGAGAAAGAGCTAGAGCGCGAACTAAGTCTGACTCTGCGGATTCTAAACACTCGAGCAAAGAAGGTCGAGCCCGAGTCAGGCGAAACGGAAACCGACAGCAGTGGTAAAGAAAATGAAAGGATACCACCACCCCCTCCTCCCCCTCCAAACGAGAATAGGCGTATACCCCGTCGGGTTCCGTCAACCCCAAATTTAGGCCAAAAGAAGTCGCCCAGGTATTCCCGCCGGCGTTCTCTTGATGCAGCTGGAGAGGGCTAATCTTTTGCCACTGGATCGATCTTACTATTTTGCTCACCCTATTCCTTCACTTCCTCATTTTTCCTGGTTTTAAATGGCGTTTCGGGTCATGTGTTTATTCGGAGTTTTGATAGACCTTCCATCCTTGCCTCTTGATGTTGCGTCTTGTCTAAGCATAGCAGGTGTTGATTGATTCCCGAGTCTCTTACGGGCTTAATGGTTTTGTTTTCCCCCTCTGACTGGCACGGCAGGCCTTCCAGGCCTTAGGACTTATTGTCTTCAGTCATTGAATTTCCTTCACTTTGCTTTGAGCTGTTCTATCTGTGTTGTTGATTGAGCAGCCTCTTGCTGCCGATGGCTGCTTTTCAGGAGCCCGTGAAAGGTGGCCACCCGCTTTCATTGCTTCCACTTTTTCTCTCTCTTTGATCTTCTCTGGCCTTCAACTATCTACTTGGCATTTTCCAGGCGATCTTTACAATGATACCCATTTTTAGCGAAGCCTCACTCTGGGACCATAGGTTTTGGAGTCCTAGCCAAGCCATTTTACTTTGAGCTGTGCTAAGACAATACAAGATCCTCAATATCACTACTATAAGAAGCCAATATTGAACAGGTTCACCTGTACTAGCGTAATAATTCTGGCTGTTGATCGTAATAAAACGTAGTCAGGTAACAATTTACTAGCGAGAGGGGAACTTATATTGTAACGTTGTTTGGGAATTGGGGGAGGTATTGCATATATAGTAGTAGCAGCCTCGGCGAGAGTAGAGAGGAGAGATTAGAGTATAACCTGCGTGTAGTAGACTATGCCATCATTGTGATTTTGGATAAGGACGTACCAAGTATTTTGATACATTAGAACAAAAAGAAATGACAAATTACCAGTCGAGTTAGGGCTAGACATCTCACCGCATCAGGAAACAAACATATACTTCAACCCAACCACTACCACCACCTCCACCAGGACCATACAATCCCCATATCTAGTAAACACCCACTACAATATATAAATAACATAACAGGAACAGAACAGAACACAACACAACACAACACAACAAAAATAAAATGCCTTGACCCGCCCTCAACTCATCATCCCCTCAAACTTTCCCCTCAATAACCTCCCCAACTCCCCGCGATCATCCCCGCCAACCAAATCCGCCAACGCAATCGCCTTCCCGGCCCACCGGCGACAATCTTCATCGGCGGACATAAGGAAGTATTCTACGGCGCGATTGAAGGACAGTGTTGCGAGCCATTGGAGTTCTTCTTTTTGGTATTGATTCTCAGATTTGGACTGGGACTGGGTCTGATGTTTGGTGTTGGGTTGGGCTAGGAGCAGGGCTTGGTCGAGGACGGACTCGGCGAGGATGTATTCTTCTGCTTGGGTGGCGAGGGAGAAGAGGCAGTGCAGGTGGCGGGGGAGGGTAAGAGAGGAGAAGTTTGATGATGCTAGGGAGGGGGAGGGGGAGGTGTGGAATGTGCGGATTATTTGCTAGTTTGTTTTGATTGTTAGTGTGGTGCAGGTAGATTGTTGGAATGAGCAGTTAAAATGTGTGTGGGTGGGTGGGGTGGGAGGGTAAGTGGCATACCTTGACGAACTGTGATAAGTACGAAGAAGGGGCTCCGGATCTGAGAAGACAGTCGAGAAAGACAGAACTGAGTTTAGCGTCCACGATTGGTTTTGATTTCTCGATTATTGTAGAGAGGGTGGACCATTGGCGGAGGAAAAGTGTGGCTTCGAAGTCGAAGGAGAGGATGATGCGGTATTTGTCTAGCCAGTTCTGCTGGGTAGGATCCAGATCTAGAGATTGGATGTGGGTTTGGAATTGGTTGATGACTTCGTGGGCTTTTTTATAGTGGGTTGCCTTGGTGGGTTTAACTAGTGTTGAGGGGGTTGTAGAGTAATATATTCAACTCACTTTCTTGGTAGAGCTTTTTTCTCGACGAGCCTCTGTGAGAATAATCGTGGTTTGGAGGAAAGTGCATCGCAAAGAATGCTCTGAGAGTCTGGCATCCGGGTCTTCTCTAGGTTCTTTCTGATACAGCTCTGTGAACTGATCGGATATGTTAGAGGGGATATAAAGTGGGGGGTTGATGAAACAACACACCTTCATGGATATCTCAAGCAACTTGATAACAGTTTGTGAAGAAGATGATTTGCGAAGCTTGAAAGCAATACTGTAGCTTTTGCAAGAGAACCAGTGAAAGTTGGATGGAGTAAACAGCTTTAGCTCACGGCCCGCCGCTTCCAACCCTATCTGGAAGTTAGTCCTAGTCAATCTATACAAGGTTAGAGTTCAACCTACCAGAGTCAAACAAAGATACCACATACTCTAGCCGGTATCCAGCGCTGGCTGTGATACTCTCCTCACAGACAACGCATATCACATACTGCAGGAGCTGTAGTATCTGCATTCTTTCAAAGCCATTATCATCTGAAACGGCTATCAGGCCCTGAAGACTCCGCAATGTTATATCTGTTTTCCCTAGTTGCAGGGCGTCCGCTATACATGACCAGATATAAGTGGCATCGGCTCCTGCCATGCAGAGTGATTGAAGGTTGGCAGTGGCTAATCTTGAATCAGCTACGCTGCACAATATGATCAGAAAAGGGGTTACCGAGGGAAGTATCATCCGCGAGAAGAGTTAACCTGAACATCAGGTACAGCGTGAGAGGACATGTCTTGCAGCTTTTTGGAACTTCATCGAATATCATGGGTGATGCTGAAGCGTCGGACTTCTCTAAGAAGCAGAGAATCAATTTCCTATCAGATAGTTAGTTGAGCCTAGGTAGATACTATTCAACGTACCGGAAGAACTTGGCTTCAGTATCTGGAGTTTTCTTGAACACTGTTTGTTTCAGGACGAATCGGCACCATTGCTTAGCCACAGAAATGGACTCCTTGGCCAGCATTGTATCGATATACTTCCAGATGAGCTAAATATCTGTTAGTATCTAGATATCATAACTCGAATATGGGCTTACAATCAGAGAGCCATTTGTTGCGCCCTCGCTCAATTCGCTCAGACCGTATCCAGTCATTTTATGTGCTGCTGCTTCTGCCAGAGTAGGGCAATGGTCCTTGCCGGAGGGTGTGTTTGTCAAGGTCCATATAATCGAGACGAAGATTCTCTCCATCCACAGCTCTTTGGTACCTATAGTGGAACTCACAAGCTTGTCTAGAAGCTGGCCACAGGTGTCGACAAAGGGTTCTTGACTATCTCGTGTCAATGCAGCACCAATAAGTGGGTATTGTTCCTTGCCTTGAACTGCCGAGTTTCATGACATAGTGATACACCCTGTAGCTAGGTTTAGAGAAGTTCAAGTGTAGCGCTAAGTCACTTACGTCTTTACACTCGCCTCATCATCGTTCATTACCTGAATAGCGAACTTGATTGCTGACTGGGATGAGCCTTATTACCGTCGTTGAGATGTCAGGCCGCGACTTACTCTCGAGATACTCTTCGCCCACTGCGCCCTTTTTGCTAAGGACCTCGAGTTGAATCAAGACCACAGGGAATGAATCGCCATACTCCTAAGACGAAAGGTTAGTTAGTAAGTGTAGAGTGGTCAGATATCCAATCTTACAGCTTTCAACAGATCTAGAGCTCTTCCAAGCTGTCCCTCAGAAGCTGCTGTAGCAAGATGAAGATTGGCCCGCGCTGCTGGTATTAGTCTTCAATTACTCTCGGAATTTGTGCTCCCTCACCAAAAACATGCAAAATCAATAGTTTCTTGTCTTTCAATCCCCGATCAGGTTCTTGGCCTTCACCGTGAGGGCACGACTCGCACACCGTCAACGCCCTATCCAACCACATTGTCGCAGACTCATATTTGATGGAGGAAAGTGCCAAATTTCCAATCGCATAGCATATGTCTAAAACAACCCTCTGCTGCTCCTTTGTCTTGATCTCTGGGATCTTCGAAAACAAGTGGTCCGCAATATCAGGCCGTTCCTGCGACCAGGCCTATCCCTGCTTGTCAGCCATGCACATATATTGTAGGAGACTGCTTACTAGATATATCCGAAGCATATAGTACTCAGTGGTGAAAGAGTCCAAGTCGAGATTATGGGTGATACTTTCCGACTTCTCAAGATTGTCTAATCTCGTGGCCGCTGATTCCATCATCTTCTGGCTTAGATCGACGAGTCCGTGACCTAATTGCCTCATTAGCATTCCCTCCCTAGACAGCCAGGCGGCTGAGGGGGAGATATACCAATGCAGACCTTGGTTACCTTGAACGCAAGCCTGAGACTTCGGTCGTTTCCTATCAATCCAAAATCAATCCTGGAATGAATCGGTACAGATATCTAGGGATAAACCTACCTGGACCCGTATTCGGTGCGGCAGCGTCAAGCATCGCATAAGCCAGAGCTTTGACTGCGGATAATCAGTCAAGGTGAATGTCCGGACGCTGTAAATTATATTTTACCTCTAGACAGTAACACAGTATCATCGTGGCCGTTGATCGATCTCATCCGCTGCACGCATATGTTCCATAGCTTCGCCCCTTCGTCGTCTAATTGGCGACGTATCGACCTAGAGGCAGTGTCTGTGAGGAGGGGAAGGCGATGCAAAACCTTGTTGAGTAGCTCCAGAATCTCGCTATCTATACTTATAGTTAAGGCCTCTGGGTCGTCATGGACAGCAAGCTGGTTCTGAAAGTCCCCGGCGAGAGCTGAAAGGGTGGAGTGGGGTGATTAGTAGATGTTATATGCAAGCGTTGCATTGTGCTCACATAGTATAGCTTTTGTCTGGTCTTTCAGACTACGAGAGGGGTTTGTTGCCATGGCGTTAGATGACTTCTGCGAAGAAGAGATTTGAGGATCAGAAATGGATTGAGTTACTTGAAGAACCTCATGGGCACATGATCTCCCGTCCAAGTAGATACAAATAGTAGAAACTATGTCCATAACAAAAGGCCGTCAATATTTCAGCGGCAGAAGAAAAGAAAATATATCCATAACGAGAATAAAATATAAACATGACACTTTGCGAGGTTGATATGGTATATGCGAAATGCAGTATGAAGAGCCGAAGGTATTCGCGACTCGCGAAGTCAAAGCGAAATAGACTGTGATGCCCGATGAAATGTACCTAAATAGTCCCAATAACGCCGATTTTTTGAAAGACAATTGCCCAGAGTTATGTGCTTTTTCGTTGTGATGGTAGGAAATTTCCAACAATAAGAGACGGGCTGGGACGAGGTCAGATTTGAACCTATATGGCGGAAGTTGTGTGCCTGAAGTTTTGAATCACTTACATATTGTGATTATCCCTCCGAATGGTGAATGAGAAGCAACATGGTATCCCTTCGATAGGATTGGTTGCGTGAGGATTCTTCAACGTACAGCTTGTGAGCATTGCTTTTTGGGTGTTGTCGAAAGCGATGGCGCCAAATTTCTCCCAATAGCTTACAAGCTGGTCTTCCACGATGATTTCATGAATGGCCAGCTTACCCTGATAGCGAGGCAAGTTAGAAAATGCAGCTAAGGGAGTAAAATCTTGTAGGATTTACTCACGTCTCGAAGAACCTCAATAGGGACGCCAATAAGTTCAGCCATCTCTTTATTACCCCGGAATATTTCACCTGTTCGTCTCCAGCAGCATGCAGGTATAGCCATACTGGCAAAGACACGGTCGTATTCCATCAAGCTTCGCTCAAACCACATTTCCACGAGGATGAGTTCGATGTCTGTCAGACTTTGCATCCTCTCCCGGAACTTCGGTCGGAATTTGTCTAGTTGCCGGAGGATCTTTTGTCGCGACGACTGCTGTAGGTTCTTCTCCATGTATGAATTTAGTCTGGCATAGCCCTTGACGTAATTGAACGGTCGCAGAAGTCCAGCATCATATTTCGCTTTGAGAAGCTTGTTCATACGCTCTTCTGGTGGATCGGATCCAGAGGGGTCCGCTGCAGTCATATAGTACGTCTCCCTCGCCTTATCGTTCCCAATTGTAGCGATCGCAGTGTCGCCCTGGGTTTGTTGGTTTTGCGGTGGCTGTAGGGGCTGAGATTGTTGAAGCAGCGACGAATTAGGGCCACCCAGCACGGCCATTGAGCTGATCAAAGCCGGGTCCGAATACATTCTCGGCTGCATATCGTCGTTTTGGAAAATGTTACCATCATCCAGCAAGCTATTGCTGAGAAAGTCACCGAGAAGGTTATATTCGTGCGTCACCTCGGGCGCATTGAACATGTAGGAAGGATGGAATGTGTGCATGTCTTGAAATTGATTCTGACCGCCGACCCAGTCGTTGTATCCTAGAACTACAAAGATATTAGCAGGGGACCCGGATATAAAGAAAAGGAAAGGCTCAAGAACGCGTACGCTGCTGAGAGGTGACACCCATGTTTTGGCCTGTAGACGAGGACATGGGCCCGGGTTGCACGGCATTGATAGAAGAGGATGCAAGGCCAAGGGATCCATCGGCCAGAATTTGCTGACCTGCAGCATCTTGAATTTCGACCTTCCTGGGCATTGTGTGGACAATGGGGTATTCGTTGTTCGAGGAGCCCTCTTCATCTGCAGCAGACTGGTCGTGCTCACTGCGCGATCGTTTCGACGGTTCTCTTGGTTCGTCATGGCACAGGTGTCCGATATTGCGCTTTATACATCGAGTGCACGGGCGCTCCTTCAGAAACACAATTGTCAGCAACGATTCGAATGCTCTCCAATGCCATCCTGCGATACGTTTCACAAGGACTCGTGCGGGTATAATTCAGGGTAGGTCTTACCGAATCGCAAGTCATATGCTGTAACATGTGAGCAAGTGGCTTTCGTCAGCAAATAAATCCCAATGAAGATTTGTGTCGAGGAAGATTTGAGACACCCGAACTCATATTTTTTTTTTTTTTTTCCCCGTCGCGATGACAAGAGGATGGAGAGGAGTTGGTTGTAAAGGGAGGGGGTGATGTGACAAACCCCCCACAGGGCAATGGGCTTACCGATCGCCGACAGTAGACGCATGCTGCAAGTGTGTGGTACCTTGATTAGCAACGTGGTCGGCAAGGTGGAGGAGAGAGCAAGAGGTAGGGAACCGCTGCCGTGGCCCTGCTAGGATGGCTATGGCTTACCATGATTGACCTTGCGCCGTTTCTTTGGACTGGCGCGAGCCCCCGCGGCGGTATTTTCGGTGTTCGGAGCAGGCGACGTTCGCACGTCGTCGTTCGCGTTCGAATCAATTCTACCGATAGAGCTCCCATCCCTCATCTCTGCCGTTCCATTGCTGGTACGTTGCTCTGGGGATGTTCCCGTTTGCGCAGCGGTATTTTCCGTCATTGATCGCTGGGCGCAAGAGCAGTTGCGCAAAGTCCGGCTCGCTGCTGTCGGTGTCGCTGTTCGGTTGGAACACAGAAGTACGAGTGGGATGGGCACTTGCAGGCACCGAGGTGGGTTCAGCGAAGGAGAGGAGAGCAATCATCGGAGTCAGACACCAGCAACAGTACCTGCACTTGATATTATTATTGAAGACAAACTCCAGTCACCACTTCCCCGCTGGTTTAATGAGAGCGGGACTTAAAGGTGTGGCTCGGCAGCCGATTTCAATTTCCCGACCTTCTCCGCATTGGGAACGCCGCCATCCCAAAAGAGGCTCTGAGTCAGATGTCTTTCGGCCTCGGAGATTATTATTAGGCCCAGAGGAGGTAAATACCTCGGTCGAGAAAAAAAGTATATATATTTCTACATTCAATCTCAATTCTCTATTTTGAAAGAGTTTCAGATGTTCTGTGCTTAACTTCGAAGACGGTGCGACAAGACCAGAGCGAGATCCGCGGGCCGGCATAGTCAAAGCTAAAACAAAAGTTAACACACTCGAATCAGGTAACCAGCTTGTTTCATCTGTTAAGCTGCCTGGTTATCGTAGCCGAATTTAGGGTTACGTGGTGTCGCATGTTTGCAACGCGGTGTACCCAAATGCACCAGAGACGTTTCCTAGCCTGCGGTTGCACACAGCAGCCAACGAATGAGGCCTGCACTGCCTGGGCCCTTGCACGGGTGCGCGCATGGGTATGGGCGATCCCTATCGCATCAGTCCTGTTTGACTTCCATGGATGGATACCAATATCCGCCTGTATAGGTCCGATTTGTCAAGATATTATCATGGCCTCTCAGAGTAGAAGTTCTGGACGAGTACCGTTCAGTCATCAGGCATAGTTGCTAGGCTCAACGCTACCTGGGACCGTGTAATGGCGTCCTTCAGACCATCAAGGGAGTTAGTATTGCTCTGCATAGAATTTAGGTGGTTGTTCAATTGCTTCAGCAAACTGGACACTTCCGGATCCGCCTCGAGCTAGGTGGGTGTGACATGTTAGTTATAAGCGCATATTCAAGGGTCCAACATCATACCTCGTCAAAGCCCAACAGCGAATCCTTCACATTCGAAAGAGTAAACTCAGCTGGCTTTCCGGTTTGTTTCTCGGGGTTACGGTGAAGCTGTCGGAGAGCGGGGTGCTCCTAGAAGACGATTAGTGGTAGTTCCATGAACCTCACTCTGGCGGGCCAGCATACATTCTTCATCTGCCTCTTTCGATCTGCCTCGGCGCGCTTAGCATTCTTCTCCATCTCCTGCAAGTGTTTTGTTTCGCGTGCAAGAAGCACCTCTTCCTTTGCGATCTCATTATCCAGCAAGTCAATACTATCCGTCATCGTTGAGAGAGAGGACTCCAATGCGCTCTAAGCAGACGAATCAGTATGTAGTTGCTCCATAGCAATTTGATCAAACCATACATGCTCATTAAGCGCCGCCTCGTACTCGAAAACGGAATCTTTCGACAACGGCGGAAAAGGCATTCGAGGTAATCGCTTTCCAAGACTATAACGGCAATTTAGTATTTGAGAATACCCCTCCAAAGAAGAGTGGACGCTGGTATTTACTTCTTGACAACAGCTTGAACCGCCGCCTGTGCTTCGTATCGTTTCTTGTCGTTCTGCTGTCGAACGATGACAGGGCGCTCAAGGGCCCGAAACATATCACGAATTTTATCCTGGGCGGGTTCGGGAAGTGTAGACCACTTGGACTTGATTGTCTTTTCCGATATTTGTCGCACTTGCGGCTTCAAGTGGGCGTAGGACTTCTTGTGCTGGCTTTCCTTGTCTTGGTCAAGCGCATCGTCGGAACGCTTTCGTTTGGGAGGCATCGTGATGGGTAAATTGTCGCGAGAGGATTGAGAAAATATGTTTATTATCGAGAAAGATAAGATGCTATATGGTATATGTGTATCAGAGGTGATGCTCATGCGAGACGTGTTGATTGTTTGCGCCCACCAACGCGCCAAGCATCATGACGATCACATGCTGGACATCATCGAGCTAAACCGCTTTTAAATTCAGACCAATTCTCCCGAGTCAGATAAACACCACGACCAGTTCTGACTAGCCTCATCGTTATCAGTGATTTTCACATGTCCTACTTCAGAGTAGATTTATACTTAAGAGTTGATCGGAGGTTGATATAATGATGTCATCATATTCCTCTCTATGCATCAGACATTATTTAACCCACGGTAAGCGTAGAGCTATAATCCCATGGGGTGATCAAACCCATATATATCAATACAAAAGGATCGAAAGGGAATAAAAACAACACGTGGAGTATCATATCCCGGACCATAAATTTCACAACGCCTGTAATTCCGCCAGCGCAACCTGCGTCCGACCAGACCGCTAAACCGCTTGATCAAAAGCCGAAAACCCGTATTCGTGAAGGAAATGATAGAGTCATCATCATTGCGGCATTATGAAGCCGCTTATAGACTTCATATCCGCAAGTTGAGCTTTCAGAATATCATTGCCACGTAGCGTATCCTCCAACCAGTCTGCCGCTTGGGTGAGCATGGCGCTCTTGCTGAATCCGCCACCTCTTAACCCGGGGACAAGTGTGCATAAATCTTCGAATCCCTGACGGATAAGATTCCTCCGTTTCTGCTCCGAAAGGATATGGTTGCTTCGTTTCTGTTCCTCGCTCAGATTCTCCCGCGGGGTTTTTGAGCTTTGCGACGCCTTCGACTTTCGACTCGCATCATTTGATAACCGTCTACCCTTGGAGCGTTTTGACCGTTGTTGCGGGTCATCCCCATCAGAGAATTCATCGTCTTCCTCTTTGATCGACAGCCTCTTCTTCTTTTTCGGACGCGATGGGTCTTCTATAACATCACCGTAATCTTCCCTCATATCATTAGCATGGTTTACCACCCCATGGTCTACCCATGAGACCGGGTGGTGATTCGCAATCCGATCTGGGGTGGGTGCCCGGGTATTGGCAGCGCTGCTTTGTGGTTCGAGGCATTCTAACTTATCCAGGAGATCTTTCGTCCGTTGCTCCTCGTCCGGCTGATCAGGAGGCGCCACATATCCTTGGTCCATGAAGCTAGAGTCAGAGCCCCAATGAAGCGGCCGTCCTTTGGTAGATAACTGTTTCTCTGGGGATATTGGTTTATATGTGTCAAAGAGCATTTTGGTTGTATGAAAACCGACGGGTATATGGGTTCGAGCGGATGTGCTAGGGCGCCTGGAAGGTGGATAATTGTTCTGTTGTCGTTCTTTGCCATTTCCCTTATTTATTGGGTATTCGATATTCGAATAGGCCGACAGCGGTTGACTACCGAAAGCTGTGTTGAGCTCGGGTCCGTTTACTCCGTTCTGGTAGAGCATAGAAGCTGCAGCGATCATGTCCGAGTTCGAGCTTGAATGTTCCGGGATAATGCCGAGGGGTTGTTCGACGCTTCGATGAGAATACGATGGCTGAGGAAGAGAAGTCGTAGAGCCTTCGAATGTTGGGGGCAGTTCAGCTGACCAGTCAAAGCCTGGCATGGCAAAAGACTTATTTGTTTCATTATGGGGACCTGTAAGCCAGAAGTCGTTTGCAAATGGATTAGAATTTATTGTGGTGAAGAAGTTATCAAGCATATTCGATTCATTATCATCAAGGAGCGCTGGCCCGAGGGGTGAAGCTGGAGCAGGCTCGTAAGGTGTGTCCTCGGGGAATGAATCTGTCATCAGAGAACTCGGGTCAGAACGATCTTGCTTCAACTTAGATATAGAGAGTACCTACAGCCAAACGGGCCGTGATTTTTGTGTCCAGCCTGGCGCTCAGTGCCATTTGTCGGATTGACGCTCATCATTATGATATTGGTTCACGGAGAGAGAAGTTAAGGTATGCTTCTCAAAAAGTTATCTCGATTAAGAGTCACCGGCATCCGCCCCTGCAAGTCGCAAACAGCCTAGACAAGGACGATCTAAGCATGCCTTAGCCGGCTGGAAACTGAAGATGCAACTTCCTGATGCGCAGTGCGAAGAAAAAGACGTTCGAGAAGCTGTGAAGACTCGAAGCTCAAGGGCGACGTCGACCGTTGGACAGTGCGCTGCGCAGGGAGGCCTTCTTTGTGTATCGCAAAAAAAAAGACCCTTGGGACGGATAGTTCCTCAAAGAGTGACTCGAGATCAGTTCAAGAGTTCAGGACAAGGAAATTATAACAGGCAGCCAGGTCCACCCAGACATGCGGCACATCCCCCGCATTGAATATTAATTTAAGAGTAGCGAAAAGATGACAACCGGATCTGGAGACTCTTGATGGCGGAGAGAGCATGGCGGCGACCCGGTCCCCCCGGATGCCATCACATGCAAAAATTAGCCAATCTAGGTCGCGTGACGTAAATTAGATACCAAAATTACGCTGTCTTCCCTGCCAGATACCACCGAGAGTGGGTATCAGCAGTTCAC
This sequence comes from Aspergillus cavernicola, assembly GCA_027569065.1. Lineage (NCBI taxonomy): Eukaryota > Fungi > Ascomycota > Eurotiomycetes > Eurotiales > Aspergillaceae > Aspergillus > Aspergillus cavernicola. The sequence goes on along the minus strand of JAPDEK010000057.1, from coordinate 188,110 downwards.
CACCTTCTGGCTACGGCCCCGGGGGCGGATGAACTTCCCCATTGGAACTTGGAAGCCGTTGACCCCCAAAAGGAGAATCCCTTGTGAGCTTCCTTGTTTCTTTCCAATGACACTTCTGTGGCTATTCAATCCTTCTTAATTTTCCTATAAGCATCTTCCCTGGATTTTGCTTTTTGCTGCTATATTATTCTTTCCGCCTCAAGTCTTTCCGTGGCACGACGGTTCCGCCACTCGAGTGCCTCATCTCCCGCTTGTTTCTGCCCCACTGGACGGTGGGGGTCTCAGCGGACGTTGCGTACCTCGCACATTGCAGCCCCGGATCTTGGCCAGACTCGTGGATAATCACTGGTGCTGACGAAGAGCTACCCCTGAAGATACGGAGTACATACCTACATCTTGACTTCTTATCCGGGACCGAGGCGACGTCGGCTTTGCGTCGCACGGCACAGATCATACCGAAGGATCCCCCAAAATTGGTGACCCTCCTAGTGCCAACTCAAGTTAATAATCTCGCGGTTTTGTAATATACGGAGTAGATCCTTCGGAGATTGAGGTTCGTTGCTATTTCCCAAGGAACTTGCGTACGCAGCCAGTAACTTGTCTTCGGATCGTGCTTTTGCGACGCCGTCCCAAGGAGCTGCACGTATCTGCTCGGCTGTACGACTCGGTCTTGTATGGTGATTGGTTGTTGAAGTCCATGGTGAAGTGTTCTGACCCTAGATTATAGGCCATTATATTTCAACTATATTCCACTCCGGAGCTGTCATGAACTGAGTGGAATCTATACGCGATGGATCCCGCAGCGCTGACTCGCAGGCGCCATCGAACTACGCAACTACTGCAACCGTAAGTACTACCTTTGGAGGCAACTGTTGCTCTATGCAACTTGGAGTGAATGCAAGTGTACTACTAGTTCAAGAACGCTGTTGACTGGTGTTGTGCTCCCTCCACAGCATTCTAAGAGCTTACGCCTTGGGATATTTGTCCTCAACAACTCCGAAAGTCGTATCTTGCCTACGGCGACTCTGGAAGAACAATGACTTGAGCTACCGAGATAAATTAAGGGAGGTACGTATTTATTCCCGTTTCCTTGCCCTCTTGGCTTCTTGTGTAGCAGGGGAAGATGGATATCGTCCTTGGCCTAGCTACCGTCGCCTCTTTGAGTTTGGCGGGAAAGCAGGATATTCACGTTAGATATATAGTTGCTCCGAGCGTTGACTGGCGCCCTTCGTCTTGGGAGCTTTCCGACCTTCTGTGCCTCACTCGTTGGTGGCTCAACATTGCTTCCTCTACTAGTTCTGAGTGCCCTACAAGCCGCTTGTCGTAGACTTGGCTCCGACCCGAGGAGTTTAAGCACCAAAAAAGCCTCTAGGTTGATCCAGCTTGCTACTGCGTTCTTTTCTGCATGGTTCAGCTTCCAACTCCTGAATCGGAAGCCTGTCGCCTTACAGAACGCATACGGGGAGACTCAAGATGGGACACTTCGGGAGACAGTGGTTAACCAGCAAGCAACCAAGCTAGATCTACATGGCCGGCCTCAATTTGCTGGGAGGACGATGGATCTCACGTTGTTTACTCTGATTCGAGCACTTGATTCGTTAGCCTGCATGTCTTGGGCCTGGAGTCAAAAGAAACGGAAAGGCAACGCTCGCTGGGCTTTGGTGGGTTCAATTGTTCCTCAACTTGCAGACTCTGCTGTTTTTGCAGCCAGTGCGGCAGTAGTGATGTGGGCTTGGTTTTATGTACCAGAAAGGCTGCCGAGATCATATGGAAAGTGGATTGACGAGGTAGCGAAGGTGGATAATCGCTTAGTTGAGGCTCTTCGCCGGGCGCGGAGGAGTATCTTTGTTTATGGGAAGGACACTGGCCAGGCACCTTTACTGGAGTCTATGTGCGAAGACTATGACTGGCCTATGGAATGGGGCGACCCGGTTAAGACTATCCCAATTCCGTGTGAAATGGTACACATGGGATGTGGCCCCAGCTGCGAGAAGCACGCTGTGTCTCGGTTTGTCAGAACATTTAAGTTTGCTTGTGCAACCTATATTCCTCTACAAATTGCTTTCCGCTTTCGCTCAATGAAGTCGATGGCGTCCCTTCGTCGGGCTGTATCCGACGCCTTGCGGTCCTCTTCTTTTCTCGCCTCGTTCGTCAGCATATTCTACTACTCCGTCTGCCTAAGCCGGACGAGGCTAGGGCCCAAAATCTTTGATAAGGGAACGGTAACACCACAAATGTGGGATTCTGGACTTTGTGTTGGTGCTGGATGTGTGATGTGTGGATGGAGTATACTCGTTGAGCATGCAAAGAAGCGACAGGAAATTGCTTTGTTTGTGGCACCCAGAGCTGCAGCAACTGTGCTACCTAGGTTTTACAATAAGAAGGTATGATTGACCAACTCCATGAGCCCATTTGCTGAGCTTGATCCGGGATGGTTACACTGCTCAAACCGTCCCATTGCGCGTTCCCAGAACAACCTCCCGCTGCAATATGCTCCAGTTCGAGGGCCTTAAACCTGACTAATTGGAACTTTTATTTAGTATCAACATCGGGAACGTGCTGCGTTCGCTGTCAGTGCGGCTGTCCTGTTTACCTGCTTCCGGGAATGCCCTGACATGGTTCGAGGAGTTTTTGGCAGGATTGGGAGAAGTATTATGAACTAATCGACTATTCTCTTCACCCGGGTGTATTATTATCATCCTATTTCCCCTTTCAGGGTACTGGCTGTCCAATACGCATTCGGACTAGACTCTTATTATTATTTGTATATTTATTTGCATCAATATAGACCAAAATACTCTATATCAAGCTATTGTTGTGCGTAGATTTAGAGTAGTGGGTGGTTGTATACAGCTGTTATCGATAAGAAGGTCACGTGCAGCTAAATCCCTTGTCTGCTGATCTTGCGATGTTCTACTCCGCAAATATCCGCTAACAAGTGAACAACAGTCATGTTTTCTCGATTGACACCGTTATGGGGTCGGGTTTTATCCTCCGGGGCCGGTGCTCCTCGGTCTGTGTATGGGAAGACTAGGAGCGTGGAGATGGGGAGGAGATATTTCACTCGCAATTCGTGTCTAAATCAGTCATCTCAGTCGCCTTTCAATACGCCTCAATCACAGAAGCGGAATACGTCCACGATGTATGTTCCCCTTCGGAGACTCTCACGGGTATATTCTAATACGCAATAGGTACTATACGATTAGCATAATTCTTGGAACTGTCTCCCTCGCATACGGCTCCGTTCCTCTGTATAAAATGGTCTGTTCCGATACCAATCGCTCTCGATGGCTTGCTGTTGCTTCCCGCCCCGCGCAAATACTGAACTCAATGCCACTATAGATCTGCCAACAAACCGGCTGGAACGGTCAGCCCGTCCTCACACACCGCACCGGAGACGGCGACACATCATCCCGCGTCACCCCCGTGACTGATTCTCGTCGGCTGCGCATCACATTCAATGGCTCGGTGTCCGACGTACTACCCTGGAAATTCACACCGCAGCAGCGCGAGGTCCGGGTTCTTCCAGGGGAAACTGCGCTTGCGTTTTACACGGCTACGAATAAGGGCCCTACGGATATTATCGGGGTTGCAACGTACAGCGTTACGCCGGGCCAGGTTGCGCCTTATTTCAGCAAGATCCAGTGCTTTTGCTTTGAGGAGCAGAAGCTCAATGCTGGGGAGTCGGTTGATATGCCGGTTTTCTTCTTCATTGATCCGGACTTTGTGACGGATCCGGCGATGAAGGGGATTGATACGATTACGCTTTCTTATACGTTTTTCAGTACGTTTGTCGGATGTTTGTTTGTTCGAGGCTTGCTAACGTAAAGTAGAAGCGCGATATGATGATAATGGTGTGCTTAAGCCCATGCCGGGCAGCTGATACCCTCAGAAACCCTCTATCCTATTCAGCCCCCCTGATACACTCGACCTGTGCGGTTGTATCTCCGAACGAGATGTGCCGTGTTGAGATCTAATCACCCGCAGGGCACTGTCTTTCCATATATCAAGGCGATATCGTCCTGATCTATATGCCTCCCTCCTCAAACCAAACATATGACTGTATCATAGCTTATGTACATACTAACTACAATGTAACCTTACAGTGTATATTCATATTCACCCTTGGAATATACGGACACTAATGGGAAAACAGGTTTGTACAAAACAACCCTTCGCCTTGCTTTGATAATGTGGTACGAAGTATATAGTTTAGACACATATTTCCCTAACAAAGAAATCTTCAAATCGTAAGTTGTCACCAGGCAACCGACCAACCCTCCCGCACCCCCAAAACAAACCATACCTAATCTTATCGATAAGCCCCCCTCACTTATCTCCAACCAAAAACCCTTCCTTCCAACACACCACAACCACAACCACAACTCTTCATTCCCTCCTCAACAAAACCAGAAACTAAAATGTCCAAACAACCCCCCCAACCCCTCTCAAACCACCTAACCTTAGATCCCTGGAACACCACCTCAACAGGCCACCAACGCTCAGAATCAAACCCCGGCACCGCATGGCAGCGAACAAGGGAAGCGAAACTCGCGCAGCAGTTCCGGACGGGCGATTGTACATTGAATTCGTTTGTTTCCAACAAAACTAGAAGTGGAAGTGGAAATGGGACACAAAATGAACGGGTTTATGAAAAAGGCGAGTGGGAGTGGGATTGGGGTGGGGATGCGAGGGGGGGGAGGGGGCATGATGGACGGAGCAATACGAATACTAGTACTAGGAAGGGTGGGAAGGGGGGTATAAGAGGGGAGTTGGATTCGAAGCAGAGGGATGTTAGGAGTATGATGAGGGTGAAGAAGGCTTCGGTTGGGGGTCCTTCTCTTTTGCAAGAGAAGGGGGGAGAGAAAGAGAAAGCCAGGGATGATAATGATGGTCAATCAGTCTCAGCATCTCGACCAGTACTCGACCTTGAACCTGGCCCTCTCATCTTCGAAGACAAGCTCCAATTTCAAACCCAACGCCTGACCCCAAAACCAGAACCCCAATCGCAACCACAACCACCCCCCCAAACAAACTCCATAACCGCCCCCGAATCAAGCATCCTCCACGGAGCAACAATTTACATAAACGGGCAAACCACCCCCCAAATCTCTGACCACAAACTAAAGAGCCTCATAGTCGCGCACGGCGCAACACTGGCCCTCTCCCTCTCGCGCCGGGTAACGCATATCATAATCGGGAAGCCGAATTCAGGCCCGGGGTGCGGCGGCGCGGGGGGTGGATTGGCGGCGGGGAAATTGCACAGGGAGATTCAGAGGGGTGGGTGGAGGGGGATGAAGATTGTTGGGGTTGATTGGTTTGTTTTCCCCCCTATCCTTTTCCTATCCTGGTTTTGGGGGTTGGGTTGTTGGGGGTATAGTTGCTAATGCTGATTTATGTATAGGGTGTTGGAGTGTATTAAGATGGGGAAACGGGTTCCTGAGACGAGGTTTGCGATTAATTTGTCGAATCAGAGGAGTGTGTTGAATTTTATGTAGGTTTGGAACGATGTTGGGATGTCTTGGTTAGGGTTGGTGTTGGTGTTGTTGTTGTTATTAGGGTGTTTTTGGTTATGTTCATGTTTCAATTAATCTATGATACCCTCATGCCATGTTCTCATTACATTATTTACATACATATACATCATTTGTCATAACAAGTCATTTCAGCTTGCATAGCTGCATGGCATGCTAAATGAATCCCCACCCCTAGGTATTCCTGCCCTCCCCGCTGCTTTCGGAATCGTGGTGCCGCCGCCATCCGCTCTGTCTCCGCGGGATTGCCAGTAATGAGCCTCTGTTGCTGCTTGACCTTTGATCATTGGGTTGTTGTTGTTGTTGGTCTCGTTCAATATGGGAGTCTACTGATGATGCATCATCTGGTAGAGGCGGTAGCGGGTTGAGTTGGAGCCTCGGGGGGTAGAGCGATTCGCGGGAATCTGAACGACGACGACCAGATGGGAGATGGTCTGGTCTGGCGTCGTATTCATTATTGTCGTCGTCATCGGAGTCGTTATCGTGGCTGTACTGTGAATTCGTTCGTTGGAGTTTCTCGTTCTTGTATTCTGCTACTGTGTCGCCATTAACAAGGCCTAGATGTTCTTCTTCTGAGGTCATGTTTCGTTCGTGGCCTCGGCGTAGAATACCCCGGTGACTGTGGGGGCTACGCGGCGCGGATGTGTCAACGGGTGGTGATTTGGACCTGTTGAAGATTCGTTGGAATGAGAAATTACGGTGTGGTGGTGGTTCTGGTACGGCGAGGTGGGAGTGGGTTTGGTCTTCGTCTGCCCACGAGACAGCGCGAGGCAGACGAGTGGTTTCGCTATGTCTGCCTGGGCCGAGTTGGGCGCCTGGATTGGTGTCGATGGACTGTGAGCCAGACATAGTCGCCACCTCATGGCCGTCGTGATCGTCGTGGTCGTCGTGAATCGGCTTCCACGGAGAATGCATAATGCTCGATGCCCGTGTTCGAACCTCGTGTAAGATTGAATGGACATTGTGAGCCGTCTCGGGGTGGTCCGCCCAGTCGTCTGGGAATCGGGACATTCCAAGCGGAGGTAATGGACTCGGTGTGCCGTGCTGAGCCGTGGGCGTTTTCTCACCAAGGACGGTCTTGCGGCGGCGCAGACCATCCCATTCGACGATCTCATTGTCGGCAGGTGGCTTGAGGTTGTCTTCTTGGCGTTCCCGGAAATAGCGGCGTGCTTCTTCAGCTTCGATGTTTCGGCGCGGGGTGGATAATCGGCGGATGATAGCAGCTGTGCCGCGGATGGCGTCGGCCTTTGGCTCGGACTCTGGTTCCTCCTGCGTAGCGACTTCTCGGATCTGGTCTAGATCGCCTTTGAAGATGGCGGCGTCTGGGACGTCTTTGGCGGACTTGGAGATTTGTAGTAATACGACTCCAGCGCAGATTTGTAAGAAGCCTAGGATGACAGTAGCGATCTGCATGCCTGTTCCCTTGAAGCCTCGAAAGAGAATGGCAGAGGTGATGATCGTAGAGCTGGTGAAGAGGACATAGTAGGTAGGAGTTACGAGAGCGGCGTTGAAGAGATTAAGCGCTTTCTGTTCCTGTTAGTACTCCGTACAGTCTTGGATAAACATGGGGAACACTCACATTGAGATAGATGATTTCAGTCAACAAGGTTGCAATCACGAATACCAACAGCACGTACATAAACCACTGGTTGAACTGTGCTTCGCCATTGATCTGGGCCAGAATAGCCGCTCCCAGCCCTTGTGTAGCCACTACACTCAGACCTCCGATCAAACTGCAGATGCTGATGTAGACGAACATACTCCGCTTGCCATACCGCGGCCCTGCCCAAACGGCCGTAAATGTACATGCGACGATGACAACTCCAGCATATGTTAGAAACCCCGGCGCAATGACATAGTCCTTCATCTCCTGGATATTCGCAACAGACGACTGCTGTGGCGCATTCAACGCAATGACCACAGATCCCAGTATGCAGGTGAAACAGCCCACCTTACCCACGAAACTCAGCCGTTCCTTAAGAAATATCGCGGACAGGATCGTCGTAATCACAACAGCGAGGGCGCCTAGAGGCGTCACCAAGAGGGCGTCAACAAAAGCGTACGCCGCAAAGTTGCAAAGCTCGCCGATGATCATGAGGGACATCCCCATCCACCAATATAGATTCTTCAGGTACCCGTATCCTTCGCCGGCTTCCTCATTGTACTTGACGTTTGCCCGTAGGAGACCGACTTTCTTCAGCACGAACGAAATACCGATGAAGACACCTGATGCGACAGCTAATGAGATTCCGATCGCTTTGTAGGCTGGCGGGCGGTCGCCGCCGCCTGTGCTGATTCCGGAGCGAGCAAAGAGATCCATGGCACTGCCCGCAGTATCATCGACCGGAGTAATATGTACAGTGAAAGGACGGTGGGGGTCGAGGCAGGTAAAAGATGGGATGGATATATAGCGTTCTAGGCCATCGGATCGACGATAAACAGTGCGGAGGATGGGTGTTGACGGCGGTTAGGAATGTGGGATAATTGGTTTTGCTGGCGCTCAGGAATGTGGGCAAAGAAGCAGCTCCGGCCGAGGAAACGTTTGAGCAGAGAAGAAGAGATCAAATAGAAGAAGAAACAAAGATTCAGGGGAAAGAAAGCTGAGATGCAGATGGTGGAGCTGACGGGCGACATCCAACTTGGAAGAGGCTGGGAGTGACCCACCACCAACTTTCCTCTCCTCCGCCCGATATTAATCTCCTTCTCGAATGCGGGACAATCTTCCTGAGTTTCATGGAGTAGATATCTAATTCCCGATGTTCTAAATATAAGATGATAACCGACTAAAGGTGAACCATGGAATAGTTGCGAGTTCCAAAACATCTCGTCAAGCCGAGACCTGCAGTATCTACACTCCACACGTCGTTTCTATTAATGCCTTTTTCTTACCTTTCTGTTTGTTTCAGATGGATACAGCGACGATGAAAACAACTAAGATCAGTCCACGACCTACGAAGGGTGGCTATGGAAAGACGCCATTGCATCCTCGCTAGAGTCTAGACGACCCAAACAGGCCCAAGATGCCAGCAGACAACTGCATGAAAGCGCTAACCATGCACCGATAAGATACGCAAAACACAGTTGCGTCGTCACCCCTCTCAAGAATAATAATACCGAGGCGAAGCATCGAGATTCGAGAGGCCGGAACTTAGGGCTAAGCATCTTGTCATTGCCCAGCCCCGAAGGCCAAATCTAAGGCTCTCTTAGTTGAGGAGCTGCTAGCTTATCGTGGGATAGCTCGATCGTTGATGGAGCAACGGCGCTTTCAAGGTTCAAGAGTCAAGCTGGAGACATTGATGATGGCATTGGGTTTGTCAATCGATGAAGAATCACACTGAACTCTATAAGGACATTTAGAGTCTCAAGATCGATCTCCTCGTGCTTTTATTCCAGCCACGTGGGAGATAGTCATGTCTTGCATAATATTATGCACATAAACATTAGTAATCAGCATAACTAGCAATTAAACTCGCGTCACGAGTCGACGCGTCTGGAGTTTCGTGAGAGCTGCCTGTCAGAGCTAACGAGTACAAATTATCAACCTCCAAGATTCTGTACATGATATACGTCAACTCACTCAACAATGTCTCTCCTAGTTGACAAACTACGTCCACGGACGCTAGACACCCTCTCATACCACCATGAGCTCTCTACACGATTAAGGTCCCTGGTAAGGAAGCTCAGCTGCTCTACCTATTATAAGTCCAGCTCTAACAATGTTTCTTCCCTCACTCAGGCTCAAAGCGGCGACTTCCCTCACCTCCTCATGTATGGCCCCTCGGGTGCAGGCAAAAAAACTCGCACAATCGCAACCTTAAAAGAACTCTACGGCCCGAGCGTCGAAAAGATCAAAATCGATAACCGCGTCTTCCAAACCTCCAGCAACCGCAAACTCGAATTCAACATCGTCTCCTCCATCTACCATCTCGAAATTACCCCCTCCGACGTCGGCCAATACGACCGTGTCGTCGTGCAGGAACTCCTGAAAGAAATCGCCCAAACGCAACAGGTCGACTTATCCGCGAAGCAGCGGTTCAAGGTCGTCGTCATCAATGAAGCGGACCATTTAACCCGGGATGCGCAGGCCGCGCTTAGACGGACTATGGAGAAATACAGTCCGAATCTGAGATTGATTCTCCTGGCGAATAGCACGTCGAATATCATTGCGCCGATCCGCTCGCGGACTCTGCTGGTTAGGGTTGCGGCGCCGAGCGAGGAGGATATTTGTGCCGTTTTAGGCTCAGCTGCGAAGCGAGAGGGGTGGAATGAGGCGCCGGGGCTTAATAGGCGGATTGCGAAGGAGAGTGGAAGGAATTTGCGGAGGGCGTTGCTTATGTTTGAGGCTATCTACGCTCAGAGGTATTAAACCCACCTGCCCCTAATCATCTGGGTTTGAGCGGATTACTGACTTCGGGTTAAGTGAGAAAGTATCAGACAACACACCAATTCCGCCGCCGGATTGGGAGGCCCTGATCGGGTTGGTTGCGGAAGAGATTCTTGCAGAAAGATCCCCGGCTCGGTTACTGCAAGTCCGTGCTAGGCTATATGATCTATTGACGCATTGTATCCCGCCCACAACGATTCTCAAGGTCCGTCACAACGAAATCCCAGAAAAAAAAACCGGTGAAGGCTAACGATCTCTATTAGTCCCTGACATTCAAGCTCATCGCGAAGGTCGACGATACCCTAAAACCCGAAGTAATCAAGTGGTCTGCTTTCTATGAGCACAGAATCACGCAAGGAACTGTAATGGCGCCACTTTATAAGAGAAGAGAAGACCAGGATAAAGGCTGACCTCATGTCACAGAAAGTAATCTTCCACCTCGAAGCATTCGTTGCCAAGTTTATGCGCATTTATGAAAGGTTCGCAAGGCTACCCTTGGATTACATTTGATTTCTTACTGACTCTCATGTAGTTACTTGATGGGCATGGACTTCTAGATGTTAAGTGTACTGCTAGGGATTAATTAATGATGAAGCAAACTTTCTTTCTTCTAGACTTTTCAATGTGTATAGTCTACCCTGTAGTTTTTCGCACATGACCATCGCCAGGAATCTCGGTCTTGTCACTTCACTCCCGAAAGCGAGCCCTAACCAAAGATTAAAGCTACAGCGCATCTACAGCGCCCCATACGGAAGCACATTCTCCATAATATAATCAACCGCCTTACCACGATACATATCGTCCTCAACACGAGACCCATCCCCACTAAAAACCATACTCTTTCCATCCCGTCCATACCTAGGCCAGAACGGAAGCGTGATTTCTGCTCCAAGGTATCACTCAGTCAGATACAGGGATATATTCGCCGTGGTTGGGAAATGGGTGAAGAGAAGAGAGAGAAAAAAACACCTCCACCAGGATTCGGATCAAGACCATACGCAAAAGAAGCCAAAGCGCTACTCATTTCATACGCCAACCCCCGATCCCAAGGGAAATCCGAAATGAGGTTTGAGAAGAGATATCGCTGCTCGAGTCCTGTTGTGATGCTGCGAGTTAGTAGACCAGGGCCAGTAGTGTACGGCAGTAGAAGTGGCTTGGAACAATGCTGTCCCCAAAGTATTTACTCCAGGTAATTCCTACTTTGCTGCTTCTTCTCTGCTGGACCGTGCCTGGTATCGTGGTTGAGAGAACCTACCAGGATGCGAGCATTAATTAACAATAGGAATTGATTTCAGACCTTAGTTTATGTAAGAATATTTTTATTCTACGACTGTAATATATTTTTTAAGATTACTAATTAATCCAGAATGATATTATATATGTATCCCTCAGGCAACTTCATAACCCTAGTCTTCTTTGATAAAGAGGATGATTAACTATAGCTCAGGTGCCAGATCTCTTTCAACAAGGGTACTGTCGCCCCCCAGCGCAGTCCCCATGGACCTGGGTGACGCACCCGTACCGCGTCTCTTCAACGCCCTTGTCTTCGACTCCCCCAGCAAGATGACCACCCAGCAGATCCAAGACATCGTCCGTCGCTTTGCGGAGGCCGCGCAGGTCATAGCCGCAGCTGTCTTTGCGGGCGTTGAGCTACACGCTGCGCACGGCTAGCTCCTCACGCAGATTCTGTCCAGCAAATCCAATCTGCCGGATGACGCATACGGTCTCAATGAGTATAGTGACCCTTGGGTTCACTGAACCAAGAAATAAGAAAGATTACCAGGTCTTTTGTAGTATACATTCCGATTATCCGGAGAAACGAGAAAGAGCAGAAAGAGGGGCCACACAAGCCAGCTAACTAACTAGAAAGAAAATATGTTGGCCGCTACTCGGCTGAACAGAAAGCAGAAACCTGACGGAGGAGCCAGGATCCGAAATCAACTCAATCCCAAAAGACCCTCCTTAGTCGTCAGCTTGGCCGCGAACGCAATGAAGCCGCCAAACACCCCCATTGAACCGCTAAACATGCAGCATTCGACATAGCTCCCATACCGAGCGAGGATGGCGCCATTGATGGGGGGACCGACAAGGGCTCCGACGCCCGAAATGGCCATTCCCATTCCCATCTAGGTGCCGATATCTTGCGGGTTATCGGGGCAGCTGGAGAAGGTGGCCGAGGCGCCCGAGACAATGGCGCCTGAGCAAAACCCGAAGAAGATGGCGTAGACGATCAAGGCGGCGTTACTGGTGGCGCTGGTCATACAGAAGACCAGAATGCCAGTGGTCACCCCGCCGATGGCGAAGGTGTTTAGGCGACCATACTTATCAGCCAGCACCCCTGGCACAATCCGGCCGATGGTGGAGGCGGCATTCACCAGGGCTGGTAGGTACCCAGCCAGCGTCGTGCCCATGCCTTGGGTGGTGGCATAGGTGGTAAGGTAGAACATCGGGGTGAACATGCCAACAAACATGAAGAAGAGCGCTGTGAAGAGCATGATGAAGCGCGGCTGCTTGTAGGGGCCCAGGAGAAAGAAATGGGTTTTACGAGGCGGGACGCGGGACTTGATAACAATGCAGGAAAATCCCATGAATGGCAGCATGACAAAGGCGACCACACGCACCGTCCTCGAAGCCCAGTGATGAGCCATTGAACCCATTGAATAGGATAATGGGCATGACGACTCCGCCAATGGAGGACCCGGCCACGGCAAGGCCCAGGGCTCCAGCCCGTTTCTTGTCAAAATATTGCGATACCGCTGCGAAGGCCGGAATTTGCAAAAAGCCCATGACCAGGCCAATCAGAACACCCTGCACGAGCATGGTTTCCCAGTAGGTCTTGCACAGACTCAGAATCATCAGGGGGCGATGATGTAGACGAGGGCGGAGGGCCAGAAGACCTGTTTCCGCTTTCCGTCAGCGCAATCACTGGTTGACTCCGGGGGAGAACAAGACGTACCTTGGCGCCAAAGCGATCAAAGAGCGGGCCCCCCAGCATGCCCGAGAAGAATTGCAGAAAGGATTGCAGGGAGCCAATCCACGAGATAGCGGAAGCTGTATCGCCTTTCAATTGATGGGTTAGGTAGTATTCTTCGAATGCGCCGAAAGAGTTGGCGAGACCAAGTGTGCAGAAGAAGACTGATGCCGCACCAGCCGCCACAAGCCAGGCACGGAGGCCTCCATCTGGGGCTGGACCGGCTCCCAATGCGTCAAGAGGTTCTTTCTCCGAGACATTGTCACGGCAAGGCTCCTGGTCTGCGAGGATCATGCATTGCTCCGATGCGTCGTGCGAGGCGGGCGCATGTTCAGGTATTGTTGAGGACATGGTGTGTGACTGGATTTGTTCAACAGGGAGACCGTGTTTGTTTCTGGAGGAAAGAAAAGAGCAAGATGGCAATCGTCTTTAACAAAATATGAAGCATACCACGGTCTAAAGTAGGGCTACGGACTCGGCGCGGGCTCGGATTCGGACTCGGGGTCGGTCGAGGATTTCCATGTTTAGTCGTGTTAGTAGTAATAGGAATACTGAATCTACAGTATTTAAACCTATATTATTTATATCTTAGTAGTAATAAGTTCTAAGTTAAGTATATAATAGAGATTGTTATCCTAATTGGCTGAGGCAATCTTAGTGGCTGGCACACGGAGATAAATTACTGACCATCGGTGAGCTGTAACCACGAAGAATCTCGGACTGAAGCGGGGGAATCGGACACGGCGATATTGCGATTGTGCTCTGCTCTGCTCGTGGTTCAAGTTCATCAACTCTCATTCTTTTTACATCCCTCCATCTCTGCATCCCCATCTCTGATGGGCAAGCTATACACCCGAAATGGAGAGGCACCGACGTCCTGTGGTATCATGCTTTCTGTGTCGCAAACGGAAGATACGATGCAATCGCGAACAACCTTGCAGTAACTGTCTGCGCGCGCGAAGCGGGTCGTGCGTCTATGAAAGCCCTAACCAACCTGTTCCCCCCCCAGAACTGTGTTGGTCAGAGTGTCATTAACCACCCCCAGGGAGTGTTGCCCAGTGCTAGAGCATCCAACACCGGTGCTGCGGCCATCCCGAGCGGGCCATCTAGTTGGACAGGCCCATCCACGCCGACCAGCCAAGTGTCCACGCACGACGAGGAATCACGGCTGTTGAGGCTCCGAATTCGCGAGCTCGAGAAAAAAGTGGCGACGGAGACCCTGATGCGACCTCTACCCGCTAGTCCAGCTCCATATTTGGACATGGAAACCACCAATTCCCGTCTGAGTGGAGCTTTCCACGTCCACTGCAGAAGAGCTGGGGACGGTCAGCCGGAGACCATCGCCCAGAGCGTCAGTCTGAAGACGCGATTATTTGGGCAGAGCCACTGGGTAGTCAGTGGGATCTTTCTGGTAAGCCCTTCCGAAGAGCAATGTATACTGGGGATGGAAAAGCAGGGACTGACACGACCAGATCCGAGACATATTGGCCATGCTCGAGCCCCACCTAAGTGAGGAGACATCCAAGGCATGGATTGGTATGGAGAAATGTAAGGCGCTGGCCCGGTGCATCAAGGCGCGACGCGCGCTATCCTTACCCTCGCTCCCAATCTCCCAGTTGCCTCCCCGAGACCTCGCCGACCAACTTGTTGATGCCTACCTCCGCACCACCGAATCCATCTATCGGATCCTCCATGTCCCCACCTTTCGCAGACAGTACAACGCACTCTGGCTGAGCGACGACAAACCAGCGGATGTGGGATTTAACGCTCAGCTCAGGCTCATGCTGGCCATCGGCGCGGTAACATACGATGATACATTTTCCTTGCGCCCCTCCGCCTTGCGATGGATCCACGAGGCCCAGCTCCTGGTTTCACAACTGAAGTTTAAATCCAGGCTGACAATCAAGTCCCTCCAGAATAACCTCCTTCTGCTCTTTGCGCAGGAACGCCTGAGTGCAGAAGGGGAGTCAGACTGGATCTCTATGGGCACCCTGCTCCGGAAAACTATGTACATGGGCCTCCACCGTGACCCAGGGAATCTCCCCCAATGCACATTCCTCATGGTTGAAATGCGTCGCCGGCTCTGGAACACCATCCTTGAGGTAAATCTCCAGGCTAGTTTGTCATCTGGTGGGTCGCCATCGATCACACTGGGCGAGTTTGACACAGCCCCTCCGGGCAACTTTGATGACGAGCAGCTGGAGGTGACTGATCCTGTGGTGGCTGCAGGATTCACAAAGACCTCCATCGCGATTGCGCTCCGCAGAACCTTTCCCCAACGGCTTGCACTCGTCAAGTTTCTGAACGATCTGGGGTCGCCCGGGACCTATGAGGAGACCCTCCGTCTCGATGCTGAGCTGCGCGGGGTATACCAAGAGCTCATTCACACACTGCGACCAGAGAGCCACTATGGCAGCCCGCGGGGCCCCGCTCAGTACGAGATCCAGGTGGTGGACTTCCTCATGCACCGGTATCTCTTATCGCTGCACGCCCAATATTTTGGGTCCAGCTTGCACAGCACGGACTTTGCTTTGTCTAAGAAGACAGTGGCTGAGTCCTCGCTGCGGTTATGGCTTGCGGTCTGCCCGTCACCGCTGATGGCTGGCGTGGATGAATTCCAGCGATTGGTGACCTGCAGCGCGGGCTTTTACCCCACTGTAGGCTTGCATGCGGCCTTTCTAATTGCTATTGAGCTCCGAACACAGTTGCAGGAGGATGAAAGTCTATATCCCATGCCCCTGCGACCTGATCTTCTGGCCGTGCTGGAGGAGGCCAAGGCGTGGTGCCTGCGGGTGCTGGAGGCCGGGGAGACAAATGTAAAGGGCTATCTGCTTACAAGTTTAATGGCAGCCCAGATTCAGGGCTTAATAAATGGCCTGCAGAGAGATAAGATTACTGATCTCTTGATTCAAGCAGTTGAAAATGTGGAAGTAAGATGCTTGCCAATCTTGGAACAGTTAGCAGCTGCGCTGCCAGAACAGGGAGTAAATCGGCCGCCCGACATTAGGGATGATTGGGAGTTCACGGTGAGTACTCTGCCCGTGGGCGACACCGAGCCGCTGGATTGGTTGTTTAATGATGACCTTGATTTGGAGATGTATTAGTGGTTTACTCTGGTTTATTGATCTATTCTACTTTCGCATATGCTGCTACCTAGACACCATGAATTGCATCCGAGATCTACGAAACATGTACGTAGGGAGCTACCCATATCATTGTCCGGAGCAGGCCTATCCTATGCCTCGGTCTCCGCCCCCGACTTTGCGGCATTACGCCTTCTCACACTCGATCATAGCGAACCCGGCCTTATCCGAATAGTGCGCCCCCATGATCTTCAGTCCCGCCGGTGCGGTTATCTTCTGGAAGTCCTCCTCCGTTCGTTCCTTGCCCCCGATGGTGGAGAGGAAAAGTTCCAACATGGCGGGAAACCAGAATTCCTGGTGACCGTGTCCGCAATCAACAGTTTACTGTCTGGCGCCATGGCATCGACCACATGCCGGAGGATGGACACACACTCATCATCGCTAAAGTCCCGGAGAATTCAACAGATTATGTACACCAACGCACCTAGACCAATCAGTTTGCATAGATTCAGCACGGGGGAGACACAACATACCCTTTACTGGTTATTCCTTGTGAAAGCCTATAACTATTAACTTTGCACTCTGGATGTCCTTGTTCCTAACTATCTCTACTATTCAGATCACCCCCGGCAGATCCTGCAGCATGTATTAACTGATCAGGATCTCCAGGGTCCAGTCTTTGGGGCTACCAATATTCATGATCAGGGGTTAGATTATGTCTTCTGCCCTCTTGGGCACTATCTAGCTAAAGTTGTAGAAGCTAGTATAAGGGTACTGGCTTGCCAGGGCAGACATGCTAAGTAATATATTGGCAGTCTGTTCAGGACAGCTGCTCATGATTTCCCTGATAGTTAGTTCAGGTTGCTTCTTAGTGAACACCTTAATGGTGTGCAGGCAACCCGTGGGCTCTTTAATACTGTACATGTTGTATTATCAGGGCATGGCGCGGAGACCAGGGATGTACTTGTTATACCTGGAGTAATTAGTAAGTGCCACGTGGTGTCTGGAGAAGCGGAAGGAGATGCATGCACTTACCTTATCAGCCACCATGCATGAAGGGGATTGACACTGGCAAAGAGGCGTGTCCAGGCCGTGTGTACCACACGGTCTTTGCCATCCTGCACCAGGTACCCGGTCGCCACTAGGAGCTAACAGATACGGGCTGAGGTCGATAGGATTAGAAACATTGCGGTGGAAATAGGTTTGAAATGCTTACTGATGATCACCACATCTCCGCCCACTGGGGTGGCCAGTTCCTCGTAGGGGATGCTCCCGGTGTCGGGCATCTTCTCAAAGACCTTCCAATGCAGGAGGAGTCGGGTGGCCGCTGCAGTGACGAAGCCCATCTGCATCGCCGCGAGGTCATCTCGCGGAAGGTGCACAGCTTCCTGGGCCCGTTTCAGAGTCCCAACCAGCTCCTCATGCTCTTGCGGGGTGGCGCTACTCCAGTCACGGAGACTTTTGGCATTGTCTACGAGCTTAGCCGCAAGAGCCTCGAGCTTATCTGCTACACTGGCGTCCGACGTTATGCTGAGGTTGTTCTGCTGGGGGCGGTTATGTCAGATATGGTCGGCTAATTGTTCGAGGGGGACTGTGGCGGTGGAAAGTCAAGCAACGGTGAGATGCCGGTGATAGAGATATTAACACTACCCGGTTCACATACTCCGTGGGGATCAATATCCCGTGCCCGTTCACGGGGAAATCGGGGATTGAGGGCATCGCTCGGATAATTGATGCATCACAATCCCTACCATTGTGACTAGTAGGACAATCCGCTCCTAAACCCCGGAGACAAGCCCCTCGACATCCCAAATGAAGTAGAGACTGTCCAGACCTGCGCTTCCCAGCTTTCTTTCCCTCCACATCTGTTCCTCAACCCCAGCTGTTCGTCAGTCCATCAGAGCCCACGCCAGCAAGATGGTCATCATCGACATCATCACCGTCTCCAGCATCAAGCTGTCCCTTCTCCTCCTTTCCTCCGGCTTTATTGCCTTCCTACTGAGCGGCTTCGTCCGAACGGCCAACCCGACAAAGACGGTTCCCAGCCCTCCCCGCGGATGTTCCAATGGGACCGCTGGCTAGGGCTCGATACAGTCATCAGCCAGATGTGGGCGCTCGGGACCAACCAACACCTACCTTGACTGGCTGCGTCGCCTGCGCAAGAACAAGCCCCAAACATTCTCGCGATGGATGGCGAGATGTTTGATGTGCAGCCCCTATTGGAGGTGTCCGTGTCGTGGGGGGTGGTTGAAGCGGTAGCTTATACCGGATTGTTGTTTCTTGTTTAGGGATTCGGCGATCATGCGAGCGGGGGCGATTTGCACGATGTTTCCGAATATCGAACAAGCCTTTTTATCGGGTTTTCCTGGGGTGAGGGGGGTGAGTTCGGTGTTGTAGGGGCAGCCGTGGCGTGGGTTGTGGGTTATAAGGAGAGGAGGTTGGAGAGGGTTGAGTCGGGGAGGGGTTTGGGGCGGAAAAAGCTATCCGCTGTTTGGCGGGGCTCTGGTTAAGATGGATTGTGATGCGTCTTGGAAGGGTGTTGCTTACCGAGTGGGATGCTTAGTTGCTATGTTGTGTTTATCGTCTGTGTTTGCTGTTGTATAGAGTTTGGTTGTTAGGAGGTGGCAAGCTGGGTTTATGTACTCCCGATGATTGCGGTAACCTTGACATACTTTCCTGCTGGCAATGCGAATTGGATTGAGGTTTGTGTGAAGCTGCAATCGATTGACTGGCCTGTACTCGAGCCTACGCTTGAGAGGAATCTCTCAATTGGGAGCATGATTCTAGGCTTCAAATTTTCCCCTGCTCCTAATGATGGCCGTTGGAAGCAGAACCGTTGAGCCTGGTTCTGCAGAATAGCTAGACAGTAGCCTTTGTAGATAGAGATTCCTCTGTTGATTGAGCTCTCCACTGCGTCCCAACTCCCCACGATCTCAACCGCGTCCCGAGTGTCCCCACCCCCGGATATTGTCCTCTGTGGGGGGTGATCATCAACAGGGTATGCACCTCGTGGATTTATTCCCATAAAGAATCATATATGGCTGTTGGTTGATGAATTTAGAGGACTTGTCCCCACTTCCCTAAGATGGGGAAATTGAGGTTATCTGCCGAATCTCGAACGCAGATGCCGAGTTTCACAGTCTCAAGGCCGACATCCTAGGTAACGACCGAGGGAGAAAGAACTAGGTGGAGATGCTATGAGGAAATTACGAATCTCCGTGTAGAGTATGCAAGTTCCGAAGACCATCGAAGAGCACAGGTCCGTCTCACTGTGGTATTTTCAGTACTGCGGCTTTCAGTCCACGGTCAATGGTCAATGGTCATAGCATCTCGAACACAGAATCTCAGAGTGTTCGCGAGATCTCAACCACAAGGCCTTTCATGAAGTGAGCTTAAAAACACAAAGGAACGAGAAGCTCAGGCTGTATCTGCAGGCAAGATCGCAGCTCGTGGCTGTCCGTGTGTAAAAAGGATACCATGTTGACTTTAGAACTCTCAAATTGAACCCTGAGAACAAGCGTAGCCTCGTATCATCAAATGAGCTTTGAGGAAGTATATAGTTGAGCGCTATACTCCTCGCGTGGCGACACATAGTGTAGTGTAGAAAGAAGGTAGTAGCCACGTCATACTTCCATCGCATGGTATAAACTACTAGTCGTTCCACCTCAACTTCAACCTGCCACTCTGATGAACACAGAAGATCACTTGAAACTACTCACAGGTTTTTAATCAAGATTTATTGTATTCAATCTTGGCTACTGTCCCATCCTTGCTGCAAACGATACAAAGTACATGATGGACGACACTAAACTCATGGATATAGAGCCTGGCGGCGAACAAACCCAGTAAGTTCGCTACGACGGTTCAATTGCAGTCACCGGCGGCTCATTGGCCTTTTGTATAGGTATGAAGGTGTGCGGATATTCAGCAAGACGCCAGACAAGCAGAAAGGGCAGCTAGACGGTATGAAGCCTCAGGATCCACACCCTGAACCGATCCCTGACACACTTATTAGGCAACCTTCCACATACTAGGAGCCAAATGAGAACCAGAACCACGGGCGACCACAGTGAGGCAAAAGCTAGAGCGGAGGAAGCTAAAATGGCGCACAAGCTTGAGCTTGGAATGTCCACTTCTGGCATATCCGGATATACAAACGGAGGACCGGTAATTTCCTTCTCTATAAACTCCTATATGTGACATCTCCGTATGTGGCAGCAAAAACAAGAGAGCCTGAAGCTGATGATAATATACATGATAAAGGCCGAAACCGAGGACGACGCAGCCAAGTCAAGGAGAGAACAAGGATATGGGCCTGGCTCCGGGGTCGGCGCGTAGTTACCGAAGAATGAAACCAGGAAAAGGTGTGATAAGGGTAAGATGCGATGACTAGGCTTATTGTGAGACCTCTGGGCTTGAGGATGTGGACTTCGGAGGGTTGGGCATTTCGTTTGTTCCAAGAGGTTGATCTCTGCGCGCTCGCTTCAAGCTTTCTAAAGTCACTCCATTACCGAGTTTCGTCACGCCAACGACCGGTGGCGCGCCCTTGTGCACAAATTCCCAGAGACCTAAATATAGTTAATAACAAAACCCAGTGGCTACACTGCCTGTGATTTCAGATAACGTACCGGGTAACTTGTGGCCTGCCAGACGGAAGGCTTCCCTAGCGATCTTTTCGTGAATATCGCCTTTGAGCTCAAAGACGATCCTGCTGACTGCAACCTTGGCCGTCCAGTAGTCGAATTTACCCTTTCCCTTACCCATACGCTGCTCATTGCCCTTGGTATAAACACCAATGTTGGCACTCACGCGCTTGTATAATGTGTAGTTCATTCCTCTTAGACGCTTCTTGATGGTCTCTTCGGCAATCTTGAGCGAAGCGGCCGGTAGCCGGCGGTCGTGGTCTTTCATTCGCAATCCGTAATCTCCCCACACCACTGTTGTGCCTCGCGATGAACCCCCAGTTGCGACATGTGGACGACCCTTGGGCGACTTCGACACTTCCTGGAATTTCGGCGTAAGCCAGTCAAGAGCCGGGGATGTTGTAGAGAAGCATCGTGATAGTGGGAGGATGGGGATAGACGCTCGAAGACCTAGTGCTGGAATCGAATTAGTTTGGTGGGAAGACTTTTTCTGATGGGGGCGGGGGATTCTCACATGTTGGCTGAAGACAGGCCAATTGTGGCCGTCGTGCTAGATATCTGAGATGTGACGCCATTGCGATTATCGACCACGATGGCTCGCTTTTGCTAGATGTCGCGATGTTCCGAACCGCAGACTTTCTGGATATCGGCATATCCTCACGAAGGGTTTCTCCGATCCGCACCCAAAGCGGGAGTTTTGTGCACGTGCTACATAAAGTTCTTACATAAGCTAATTAACGCGTTTCGAGCTACGGGAGCTAGGCAGGCGCGTCGCGTTGCCTAGTCGAGCTGATATTAATTGAATGTTCCTGAACCCTCACTGCTGCTCCAATTTCCCTTGTCATTATTGTCAGATATCTCCCTTCATCTGTGGCTTTATTGATGTAAGGTATCATGCCGGCTGATATCAGGAGCTTCTTTGGTGGCAAGTCGAGCCAAGGCTCCAACTCGTCACCAGCGAAACCGCCCGCTAAAAAAGAGGTATGTCTCCCAAGTGCCTTCACACCGTAAGGAGCCGTGATATTTGTGTGATAACGACTAATAATCTGGAATGGCTTTAGCTCCCAGCTCGGGCCAAACGTAAGACCTACGACAGATTATGTCACACCAAGCAATTAATGACGGGAAAATACAGGAACCAGGAAGATTGTCGAAGACAGCGATGATGACGATGTTGTGATAACCAAGCCTCCGGCCCCAAAGACCAAAGCTCCGAGCACATCGTGTGTTTTCCCAGTGCCGGGTTAGACTGTTTGCGTTGGCTAATCCACAATTGAAGCAAGCCTGAAGTACCACAAGGGGAACCAACAACGACCTCAGACTATTTTTCTTCGAACAAGAAAAGAGGGAGACCGCCTAAAGCCTCTAGCGAGGCTACAACTATAGATAAACAGCCATCCAAGAGCAGCCAGGCTGTCACGAAGACGGAAAGTCCCAAACCTGTGAAAGAACCCACGGAGCGAAGAGAAACTCGGAAGACCAATCCCAGCCACGACACAAAACGGGCTTCAGCGCTTCTAAACGACGACAAACTCGGTGATGATGACATTTTTGCAACTGATTTTAAGAAGTCAGGAAAAGGTGACGATGATTATATGGAGGAAGATGACAGCGAAAGTGACGACTTCGGCGACCTTTCGGTGAAACCAGCTACTAGTGCCCAAGGCAAACCAGCGTCAAAAACGCGCTCTGCTCTTGATGCATCCAACGACGACGACGTGGTCATGGAGGATGCTCCTCGACCACTAGTGAAGCCAGCGAAATCTGCAAGTCCCCAAAAGCAGCGGAAGCGAAAGTCTGAGGCCATTGATAAGGACGATGACGAGGATTTCAAGCTCACTTCGAAGAAGACCGGGACTGGTGCAAGTTCTAAGAAGCCGAAAGCGTCTGTCGCGAAACAAGGTCCGACGGAAAGCAAAGAAATTCAAGATATCTTTGATGCCATTCCAACAATAAGACCTCCGTCACCCCCGCCAGCCACCGGCGAGAAAAAACCTTTCAAATTTGGAGGGAGATCACGAAGCCCTGCTGGTGGAAGTGCCACAATACCTGCAGGGGCAGAGAATTGCCTAGCAGGGTTATCATTTGTTTTTACAGGTGTTCTGGATACATTGGGGCGTGAGGAGGGCCAGGCAATCGTGAAGAAATATGGCGGCAAAGTTACCGGAAGCCCTAGCTCCAAAACAAGTTATGTCGTTTTGGGAAATGATGCCGGACCAAAAAAGCTTGACACTATCCAGAGACACAAATTGAAGACAATCAACGAAGAAGGCCTGTTTGAGCTAATCCGCCGTCTCCCCGCAAACGGTGGAGATGGGAAAGCGGCGGAAAAGCACGAGGCAAAGAAGAAAGCAGAGGAACAGAAGATCCGAGAGATGGCAGCCGAGATGGACAAGGAAGAGAAGCGCAAGCAGGCAAAGGAAGCCAAGGGCACAGAGGGCACTGAGGGCACCAAGACTGACGATCGTCTCTGGACCTCCAAATATGCCCCAACATCTCTGAACATGATATGCGGTAACAAGGGTGTTGTTGACAAACTTCAAGGCTGGCTTAGGGACTGGCGGAAGAACGCCAAAGGGAACTTTGATAAACCGGGGAAAGATGGATATGGGATATATCGCTCCGTTATGATCCATGGTCCGCCCGGAATTGGTAAAACTACTGCGGCGCATCTGGTGGCAAACCTTGAAGGGTATGATGTCGTGGAGACCAATGCAAGTGACACGAGGAGCAAGAAGCTTGTCGAAACCGGGCTTGTTTTAGATACGGTTTCTCTACAGGGGTACTTCTCGACTTCTGATACAAAGGTCAAGAGTGAGAAGAAGAACCTCGTCTTGATCATGGACGAGGTGGATGGAATGTCTGCCGGTGATAGAGGTGGTGTTGGAGCGATGGCTGCCATTGCAAAGAAGACTCGAATCCCGCTCATCCTCATTTGCAATGAACGACGACTACAAAAAATGAAACCATTTGATCATGTCACATTCGAGCTTCCATTCAGGCGTCCAACCGTCGAGCAGATTCGAGCCCGGCTTTCGACCATCTGCTTCCGAGAGGGATTGAAAATTCCGGCTCAGGTTCTCGATAGCTTGATTGAGGGGACCCATGCGGATATTCGACAGGTGATAAACATGCTCTCGACCGTCAGACTGGACCAGAATAACCTGGATTTCGACAGAGGGAAGCAGATGTCAAAGTCATGGGAGAAACATGTGATCTTGAAGCCATGGGATATCGTTAGCAAGATCCTCAGCCCGCAAATGTTCTCCCAAAGCTCAACGGCCACGCTCAATGATAAGACTGAGCTTTATTTCAATGATCACGAGTTCAGCTACCTGATGCTCCAGGAAAACTATCTTCGAACGAGACCGACCCGTGCTAACGAGTACCATGGCAAGGAGCAAAAGCTAAAGCTTCTCGAGTTGGCGGACAATGCCGCCTCGAGTATTAGTGACGGCGACCTTGTTGACCGGATGATTCACGGTAGCCAGCAGCAATGGAGTTTGATGCCGACACATGCTATGTTTAGCTTTGTGCGGCCTGCTAGCTTCATGTACGGTAACATGACAGAGAGGTCGGCATTTACAAGCTGGCTGGGGCAGAATAGTAAACAAGGTATGTATTCCACCATGAGATGAATATATGTAGGATTAACACTTTCCTCTTAGGAAAACTCGCGCGTTATGTGAAAGAGATTCAAGGTCGCATGCGTCTTCGCGCCTCGGGAGACCGCCACGAGGTCCGACAACAATACATACCGCTTCTATGGGACAAGCTTGTCCGGCGATTAATGATTGACGGGAAAGAGGGCGTTGAGGATGTGATTGACCTCATGGATGCTTACTTCCTGACTCGGGAAGATTGGGATGCGCTTGTCGAGCTTGGACTTGGCCCCATGCATGAGTCCAAGGTCAAGCTGGAGACGCAAACCAAAGCTACCTTTACACGCCTTTATAATCAGCGATCACACCCGCTCCCTTATATGAAGGCTAGCAATGTGCTCGCCCCGAAGAAAGCGCCGAAGGAGAAGCCCGATATTGAAGATGCCATCGATGATTCGGACGGGGAAGAAGTTCTCGCAGACGACACGAAAGCAGAGGATGAGAGTGACGAAATCGATCTTAAGAAGGACAAGCTCATCCGCATGCCCAAGAAAAAGGGTGGCACAGCAAAGAGCACAGCGAAAAGCGGCTCGGCTAAAGGCAAAGCAAAATCGAAGAAGGCAAGTGAGGACGATTTCGTCGACGACGATGAGGAGCCAAAACCAAAGAAAGCACGAGGTAGAAAGCCCAAAGCGAAGGCTTAACGAGCAATATGTTTCGACTAGTCTGGGATATAGTTGAGTTAGGGACGTTTCTGTGTAATATAGGTAGATTGTATAATGCGGAGTACGACAATCTGTGTATCATTCGCCTTGTAGTTATCAAACAATTTCGTAGATATCGTCGATCTGGTGGCTGGTCTTGGACCCTTTCTTGGCTGATGTCTGGGGTTGAGGTTGAGGCGGAGTCGTTGGATTGGCGTCCGCTGCTTCAGCTCTCCCCTCTTTGGATTTTCCCACGCAAAACACCGGTGTGATCCTCACGCAACTCTCTCGAGATTCTCTTTTATTATTTTATCGTTTCTTTCTATCGTGCTTCGGCCAGGCCGGTCCTGACCAAGATTCTATTCCCCTTGTTCCTCAGATTCAGCGCATCCATCCTCACTCCGCACCATAGGAAATGGGAACTCAGTAAACCTGCTGCCCCCGTTGACCGTAGCTCATACTTATCCTGGACCGCGAGAACCCGTCATATGTATCTACTCTACCTGACATTCATTTCTCGGTGGATGGAAAATGTCGCTCCTTCATAACGAAGAGTAAGTCGAGATGCATGCCCCTCTCAACCACCCCCACGGGTACAATGGAGCTAAACAAGGCACAGCTTCACAATATGGCAGTTGCGCACATCTTATCTTTCTACAATCAAGGATGGCATTGGCGATAGACTTATCAATGTCAACCATTCCGTCCTCAACACTCCCGGATTCCGGGCGGCGGGCTGGCCGACAGCCTCCGCAAACCACACCACCCAACTTGCGGCTAGCATTAAACGAACATACTCTCCTCCGATCCCTACAACTACCGCGGTTTCATCCGAGTACTACCAGATAAGCACTAGAGAGACAAATCAACGATTTGGATTCGGGGAAGACGGCGAGGATGATGAGGGGGGCATGGTGACCGGGAAATCCACTACGGATATGGTTGGCCGCCGGAATCCTTTGCGAAATGAGAAACGGATACATAGGAAGGATCGCCAGCAAAGAGAGCAGCAGAAAGAACGGGAAGTGGAAGAGGAAGATAGCAGTGACTTGAGTGACGAAAGTGATGAGGATGGAGAAGTTTCACAGAGGTCAGTCGGTGCGGGCATTGGTTATATTGTTCTATTTTACTTACCGCTTGCAGGGCTAGTGAAGAGATCAAGTTTACGAAAGTGCCGGTACGAATTAGAGCGGACTCGTCTCCTATCAGAGCGACAGATCGTCAGGAACAGCCACAAGTTATGGTTACCTCCCCGTCGCATCCATCGATGAACAGCCATTATCGCACAGGCTCTCTAGGAACGGCACCAAGTGTCCATGAGCGCCCACGGCGGGACACAACAACAACTACGACCAGCAGTGATATGTCTTCGGATCATGAGATAGACCCAGTGGGCTTTAGAAGGCGACAAATCCAGTTCTCTGGTCACGACCAGGTGATAGGGCCTTCTGAGTTAGGGAAAGCTGGTAGTGACGGACTCGAGCAGGTGGACGAGCACGCCGAGGACTCCGACGCTGGGTCCGTAGAAAGTGCTCTGTCGTCGGAGTTTGACGCTACCGCTGGATCTGCTTCGCTTCTGGGGGGCGTTGGTATCACTGGAAGTTTGAATTCGTCATCGCCTATGGCTTTGATGCATAAATTGCCACACGGGCCGGGGTCTCAGATCCCGTCTCCACGGAAAGCGAAACCTCCAGCACCTGAACTACAGGATCTACCACCTCCTCGACCAATAAGCACGGTACAGCCAGTCAGCCTGCTCTCCAAAGCTCTCAACGCTCGCAAGAGGGCGCCGGCCAACCCCGTTGAGAAATTTGCAGTACTCTCGGGCAAGGGGCTCACTGATGCTCTGAACATTCGATTATATGTGCCATTCTCCTCGGATCCGGAAGAGCCTCTCGACTTGCCGCTGGCTCGAGAGTCGAAATTAACGGATCAGCCGGCACTAGTCACTGTCACCGAGGCTATCGGGCTCGCTCTCTGGAGATATTCTGAAGAGCGCCGAGAGCCTGCTATTGAGCGTGACAGATTAACAGTGAATAGGTGGACACTTCGGATGGTAGAGGATGGCGAGGTCGAGTATGACTTCCCACCATTAGGTAGAGCCTCGGCGATAACGGATTTCACTTCAAATAACAACAACCGAGCAGGTGGGATGCGCGGCCGATCCAGGGGAAAACAATACGACGAGTTTGCTCTAGTTGAGGCTTCTGATTCAGAGTTTGAAGATAATGAACGCCTATACCCGGCAGAAAACGCGTCTGCGTCCGCCGAAGAAACGGGGGATATAACGCCGACAACTGTCACCGCGCTGACAAGCCAACCCATTTTGCAGAGTAAAGCGCCTCGTTTGAATCCGATCCTCGGACAACCGTTCTCTTCAGCCTTAAACGACACCAATCTTACGCCTGCTGATCGCCCTGCAGTACCTATCTCTCATGCTACACCTCGTCTTGGTGTTTCTAAGACGCTGAAAATCCGATATAGCAACTTCGAGGCCTCGACCCAGGCTATGACGCTCAATACCTCCACAGACAGCTACATCGCGGAGATTCTTGATTCCGTTTGCAAGCGATGGGGACTGGATAAAGGAAATTACCTACTCAAAGTGATGGGCTCCAACACGATTGCCCCGCTGGACCGCACAGTTGAGGCGCTGGGCAATATCACTGAGTTGGACCTTGTTCGGCGACGTTTCGGGCCGCAGACATTGACAGGGTCACCAGTCAGCTCATCCCCGAACGCACCGCTGATGGTTGATAATCCTGGGGCGCCTAGCAAAAAGGGAAAGAAAGGCGGACAGCGTATGATGCATCCTCTCACCCAAAAGCAGGATCTTACTGGAGGGTACTACCGGCGGTACTATGTACTCCGCAAGCAATCCATGGGGTTCACTACGTCAAATTATCGGGTTTTAACGTTCGATAATGACTACCTGCACATCATGCCTGCGGACACGGGTAAAAATGGGTCGGACACCAAGACACGATCGATAAACTTCAATGATGTTGTCGGGTGCAAGGTAAGCCGACGCCATCCTAAGAATTTCCGAGTTGTCGTCCTTCGTGGGAATGATGCGACGGAGCAGAAACGGTATGACTTCGAGGCGCGGAATGCCCTCGAAGCGGTGGAGATTGTGGACGAGATCAAGAAGAATATGGCGCATTATCGGACGTGATTATTTTATTATTATTCCTTCTTTATGGTATTTTTGGGTATTTTTGGGTGCGAGTTTGAGGGGGGAACTGACTAGCAATGTTTGATTTTAAGGTGGCAGGGTGAGATGATGCATGGTGAAAGGAAGTCAGTCTTTGTTGGCCATACATGTAGTCTACAGATAGTTTCAGTTTTCAGCCTGTAAGAAATGCCCAGAAGGCATAGATTCTCGAGGATCCGAGTTTTGAAACGTAGTACCTTAAATTTTACCTCTGAAGCTGCTATGAAGTCACAGCAACAGCAGTCAGTGGTGATCTCATCCGTCGTAGATAAACATCACCCAGGCCCATGGATCAATTATGATCAGAGAAATAGTCTAGCAGGAATTTGAAAATGTCTGACGCGCCATGATGATTGACGACGCCTGCATGAGGCTGTTCTGGAGACTTTGTGGTGGTCAAGGGAATGCCCTCGAACTTGGGTGAAAGAATTGCAGAACAAAGAAGCGTTTCGAGTTCAAGACCTTCGAGGGAATGTATTGCCAATGAAAGTCAAAGCAGGTTTCCTCTACTACCTCTAGTAGGAGGTCGAATAATAATCGAACGATTCATCTTGACGCACCTTCAGTAACCCCGCTTCCAGTCTTCGTCTTCCAGTCTTCCTCCTGCTGCTCTTTCATCCCCTCGTCCTCGATCGACTCCTGCTTGTCTCAGTCCTGCTGTCGATCTGTATCTTCCTTCTTTGTGTCCAATTAAACTCTTCCTGTCTGTCCGGTGGTTGCCATACTTAATAAGTCGTACTACTCCGGGGGCTCTCCGTCTGCGTCGTATCCGAAACACAGGCTACGACGAAGCCTCATCGTCCCCCTCCCTGTAGCCCCAACGAAGCAACTTAGCCTAGTGCCTGTATGCTTACACTCCTGAGTCTCACCTCAACCTTGAGCTTATTCAAGGGCTTCCATCCTCGATGCCTACTCTCGGAGGCCTCTTGAAGAAACGGCGAACGAAGGATTCGCAGACCCTCTCCAAGGAGCTTCCTGGTTCCACCGCTGGCCACACGTCGACGTCACCAATTGCTGCCGACAATACCCATCATCACCACCTTCACTTCCACAATAATCACCATCATCCGTCCGACAATCCGGCTAATTCTGCCAATCCCGCTGCAAGCATCGCCAAACAGCAATCCAACCAGTCCTCAGCCAGCAAAGCCGCCGACGGTCAAACCGCCTCCATGCAATCCCCCGCACTCCAGCCCTCTACTTCCGCACACTCGAATGCCAGCCCGCAGCAGCACGGCAATGCCGCCAGCATACAAAACATAATACACCCGTCGGAGCATAACACTCCCCAAGTCAGTCGAACGGAGCGTACCACCAAGGGAAAATATACCCTCGATGATTTCGCGATCCAGCGCACCCTCGGCACAGGCAGTTTTGGACGTGTCCACCTGGTGCAGTCGAAGCACAACCACCGCTTCTATGCGATCAAAGTTTTGAAAAAGGCGCAAGTCGTCAAGATGAAGCAGATTGAGCACACAAACGACGAGCGCCGGATGCTAAATCGCGTTCGGCATCCTTTTTTGATCACATTGTGGGGGACTTGGCAGGATTCTCGGAATCTCTACATGGTCATGGATTTTGTGGAGGGCGGAGAATTGTTTAGTTTACTTCGAAAGTCTCAGGTAAGTTTTTCTTTTCGCCATTGGTCGGACAAGTATACTGATTTCGGGCAATTGTATAGAGATTTCCCAACCCTGTCGCTAAATTCTATGCTGCCGAGGTTACTCTGGCAATAGAATATCTCCATTCGTTGGATATCATTTACAGAGACTTGAAGCCAGAAAATCTGTTGCTAGATCGTCATGGTCATCTGAAGATCACAGATTTCGGTTTTGCAAAGGAGGTACCGGACATCACCTGGACTCTTTGCGGAACGCCCGACTATCTTGCCCCAGAGGTTGTGGCCTCCAAGGGTTATAATAAATCAGTCGACTGGTAAGGCTTGGAAAGATGTACACCGAACGAGGAACGAGGTATGCTGACTAGCTCAAGGTGGTCTCTCGGAATCTTAATCTTCGAAATGCTATGCGGGTTCACACCCTTCTGGGACCAAGGATCGCCCGTTAAGATCTACCAGAACATTCTTCAGGGCAGGGTAAAGTTCCCGCCTTACCTCCATTCCGATGCCGTTGATCTGCTCTCGCGGCTCATCACCGCGGACCTTACCAAGCGGTTAGGTAACCTTCATGCGGGCCCCAATGATATTAAGAACCATCCATGGTTTGCGGAAGTCACCTGGGAACGGCTGCTGAAGAAAGAGATTGATGCGCCATACGTACCCCCTATCAGGGGAGGACAAGGAGATGCCAGCCAGTATGAGAGTTACCAGGAAGAAACAGAACCCTATGGCCATGCTGGCGATGATGCGTAAGTTGCTACCCTCAATTTCTGTCAACTGCCCTCTTGCTAACACTTTTGACTGTAGTCACGGTCATCTGTTCGCGGATTTCTAGGGATTCTACTGAGTGATGATGAAATGACTTTCACCCTAAAGACGGCTCTCTGATTAGAACTCAAGATTCAAGCCCATTATAGCCCTGAACGGCGTAATCATGACTGAAAATCGACTCGCCCACGAGGCGATTTTAATGATCGCTGGTCGAATAAAAAAATTGAGCGCTTTCGAAAATCGAATTTACTCGGCTTAGTCCTAGTGTTCATATTCGCGTCAAAAGCATGAAAAGCATGCCACGACCTTGCCCCCTCTTATTCGTACACAGGTCGCCTTCCAACCTACGACGGACATACTTCTTACATCACAATATTCAATTACGGTGGAATTGCGGCTACTCCTTGTTATTTATTTTCTGCTTTCTGGGCGAGACTGGGTGTGTCTCCGGTGTTAGTCTCGGGAGGCTTAAGGATTCTCTTGCTCTTTGAGAAGACGTTACTCGGCTTTACCATCTTTCTGGATAATTCTGTAGGTAGCGCAGAGCTATTTTGGTTCTATGTCTTTTCTATAAATGTTGGAGGGGGTCTGTATATCTATGTAAATACTTCCACTCTCTTTCTCGCATGAAAAGTAGGTATGTCATTGGCCTGGATATATCGTAGTATATCACTAGTAATCTCGATCTATTGAACATAGAATCTAGAAAAGCCGCATATAGCCTGAATATTCCTAAAAAAATCCCTCCCTCCCATAACTTTCCTTTCCTACCTCTGAAGAAATACAGCCCTTCCCGTCCGTAATCGTACACATCCACACTCCAGCATTATCCAAACTATCCACTTCACATACTGCTCGGCGACGGACCCCCAGTAGCCAGCGAATTCATCGCAACAGTATCTAAACCGCCCGTCTTCCTCTCGGTAGCGGCACGAGCGAGATAGGCCTTGCTAGCGACGTTCCACATCGAGATGTATTTCTCCATGCATTGGGACAGGCAGGTCGACTCGCTGGGTGTCATCGTGGAGCCGGGGGCGGGAACGCAGTGGTCGAAGCAGTGTTGATTGACTTTCTGTATGCAGTTAGTCACAATCACAGATATTCTGGTCCCCGGAGAAATCGGAGAAGGGAGGGAGGCTGTGTTGGAGACATACGCCGATGAGTTGCCGGGCATTGTTCATGGCGGCTTCTTGTTGGAGGTGCTTCATGACGGCGGATTTGATTTCTTGCTGCTCCGGGGAGGAGGCAGTGGGGGTGGAGGAGGAACCGAAGAGACCCATTCTGGAGGATTGCTGTTTAGCTGGGGAGGTGATGAGGGTAATTGATATGGATTTAACTTTTAAAAGCTCTGCTGTTGGAAGAAGATACAAGAGTTACCGACAGGATCTTCGATGGATAATTCCGAACGAGTGTGGCTGAAGCGTGACCTACCTCTATTCTCCGCCTCAAGACTAGACTGCGCCACAGAACCGAAGTGGACACCTAACTTCTAAGGCTGTGGGTGAAGTGTGATCTTGAATTGAAGCTTAGTTGGTTTGCATGTCTCAGACAACACTGATCTGTCCAGTTCTCTCTCCCACTCTTCCGGCCTTGATTTCCTTGTCCTGTTCGAGTCTCCGACACATTGTTCCCTCCTTTGGCTTGACCTCCACTTTGTCGCTTTTCTGGATTGATACCTCGGAGGTGAAGTGGCGAGACTCGATTTACTCCGCTCGTGATTGAACCGTTGGTGGAGGTATACACCGAAGACATTGAGCATATTATTCTCTGCAAATCTACAGTCTATTGTTCCCTTTCCGTCTCTACGTCTACGTCCACGATTCTGCAACAATGCTGCTTCCGCGGCTTTCAACGCTCTTGTGTCTTGCTAGCCTGACGGCTGTGCCTGCTGTCAATGCCTATGATGGTGATGAGAATGTGAAGAGCATTCCGGTATGTGTACAGCTCTCTGACCCAATTGTCCACAGCTAATTGTTGTTGAAATAGCTTCGAACCCACAGTCTCGCTGCCGTGCGTTTACCTCACCAGAAACCCCGTTCGCTGTACAACCCGACTCCTACTAACAATAACACAGCCATACTTGGACTCAGACTTCCAAAGCCGCTGGTTCGATTTTGGTGGTGATACGGTGATTCGCGCCGACAAGTACATACCCCTCTCCTCACCTTCTGTCATCGAGGGCTCGAGAGCTAAGCTCAGTAATCTAGATACGTCCGCCTCACGTCCGATAAGCCATCGCAGCAAGGATGGATTTTCTCGCGGGTTCCTCTCACTGCGACAAACTGGGAGGTCAGTACTATATACCATTCTACATTCGGTCTGAGACTGAGCGTTGGACTTCTAGATCGAATTCGAATTCCAGATTCAGGGAGAGGGTAACCTCCACGGCGATGGGTTCGCCATGTGGCTCACGAAGCAGCGTGCGACACAAGGCCCTGTCTTCGGGTCAACGGACAACTTCGAGGGCCTGGGAATCTTCTTCGACACATACAAGAACAACCGCCCCGGCACTTCGTTCCCCTACGTCATGGCCATGATGGGCGATGGATCAACTAGCTACGACCAAGCCCACGATGGCAAGGCCAACGAACTAGCCGGATGCTCCGTACGTCTTCAACCCACAAACATACTCAATCCCATGGAAAACTAATATGCAATATAGGCCCGCGGCCTCCGAACAACCACCGTCCCTACAAGAGCCCGCCTAACCTACTTCCAAGACAAATCCCTGACCCTGGACCTCCAATACAAAGCCGAAGACACCTGGACAAACTGCTTCACCGTCAACGCCCCAGAAACCAACATCGCCATCCCCTCCGTCGCATACCTCGGCTTCTCCGCTGAAACTGGGGAACTCAGCGACAACCACGACATCATCTCCGTCAAAGCCCAAAACCTCTACAATGTGGCCGGCTCTTCCGGGAAAAGTTCCCCGCCACGCCAGGCCGACCGGCCCCGTCGTAAGCCGCGCAAACAGGGAGGAAGCTGGTCGTGGTTCTTCTTCAAGGTCTTTTTCTTCTTTGCGGCTATTGGTGGTGGATATGTTGGGTGGACTATGTATCGGTCGAGGACTCGTTATTCGAGGTTTTGAAGAGGGAGAAGAAAGAGGTGATCTGATTTTATCTCATTTGATGGATTTGGGGTGGGGGTGTTTGATGCTTTATTCAACCCAATGGAAATGAGGGAATAACACTACTAAGAGAGAAAACAAAACATTATTTGATTTGTTTGTCTGTTTGTCTGTCTGTCGACTATATCTGTCTTTTTTTTGTACGTACTATATCTCTATATCCTTGTTGTGTTGCTTTGCATAGCCGTGTTGTGATGAATGCGTATCTTCGCTTCGGGGTTTTCTTCTATGTCATTATGAGATGAGTTGAGGGGTTTAAATTGACTCTTCTATGCTTTATTCTCTTGTCAATAATCACATTCTATAAATTTAAATGCTTGAAAAGAGCTAACCTAGCAATGCAATGCAGACAAGGGGTATCGATCAATGTACTCGAGAACTGCAGTTCTCAGACTGTAGGGCCGTGAAATGAACATGGTATCTTAATCGTAAACCAACGCAAACGCTAGAGGGAATGCCAATATCAATGCAGATAGTAGACACTGTAAGGCCGTCTACTTCTTCATCTCATTCCAAAGGGTATCGATGATCTGGAAAACCTCCGTGACACTGCGCATGACCGACTCATCGATACCCAACGCACCATACCGATGCTGGATCTTATCCGGATGCCATCGAACCCGCTCTGTCTTGAGCGTTGAAAGCAGAAGATCCTCGGCGTCACCACCAGCACCAGCACCAGCCCCAGCCCCAGCAGAAGCCTGCACCGGAGCCCGCCGCATAAACTCCTCCACGTTCTCCCTCGAAACATCCCTCCTCTTGCCAGATTCAACAGGCCAGAATAGCAGATTCCGTAGTCCCTGTTTATCCGCATCCTCCCCTTTACCTTCATCCCCACCCTCCCCATTCCGCAACGCCTCAACCCCCTCCCAAGACTTCAAGTAACAATCCCAAACCCCCCTCCAAGCGCCCCTAGCCCTCCTCCGCTCTCTCCCCCGTCTCAAACTATCATCCATAGCCCTCTCAAACCTCCTCTTCTCCTCTGCCTCCCCAGCATCCTTCTCAGCCTTGATCTTCGCCCTCTTCTCCGCCCTCACCCGCTCCTGCTCCTCAATCATCCCCTCCCGCGTCCGTTTCCACATCTCGCTCCGCACGTACGTCGCGTATTCTTCCTCGTCCATATGTTCCAGCTTGCTCCTACCATCGTCTTCGCCAGCCTCTCCAGATCCAGCCCCAGGCGGGATGGGGTAATTATGGATCGGCTGGCCGTAAACAGTTTCCCAGAACGCGGCGCCTTCGTCATCGCCTAGGGCGTCGAAGAGGGATTCGCGGAAGGCGGTGTTGGGGGAGAGAGAGGGGCCAGAAAAGGGGTTTGAGGGAATTGTGGTGGGGGGTGTTGGGGAGCGTTTGCGTCGGGTGTGTTTGGATCTGTGGCTGCGGTGGTCATCGTGTCCGTGTCTATGTTTGTGTCGGTCATATCGGTCATGTCGGTGAGAGTCATATCGAGAGGATCTGGAGCTCGCTTTGGATTTTGATTTGAAGCGGAATTTTTTCCCTTTATCGCGGGTTGAGTAGTCGTTGGCGGATTCGGTGGGTGGGTTGTTAGGTTCGGACTGCGGGTTGGAGTTGGGATTTTGGGGGGGGGGAGGGGTGTCTTTTGTGTTCATTATGATAGTTTTATTACCGTACTGATGAGAATGAGATGTGAGGCGGAAGTGAAAACATAGTTTAAGGGTTGTAGAGAGGTTGATGTTAAAATGATTGAAATTGCGCGCATGGAAGGTGCTGTAATATTCATTACTCATGCGCACGCGCTAGTAATTTTCGCTCGATAACCAAGAAAGCTCGAAATGATCAATGAATCCTCTTTGTTATGTATTATCTTATATATAGCGCATTGTAGAGTAGTCTATTACCGCAACTGGGTAAAGGATGAGTGTCATAGTCTTGAAGAACATACTCGGTCAATCCTATGATTTCGAGAGATGACATCACCTATGCTACTGATGATCAGATAAGATAAGCAAGACCAAATAAATTACACCGCAAAAACAGCGTGGCGCCTGAAACCTCCGCTCCGCCCAACTTCAATTTCCATCATCCTCGAAATTACTCACAACATCCATCGCATCCCATCATAACCATGGCCCTCGTCGACTACTCAGACTCCGAAGCCTCAGATTCAGAGCACGAAAACAACACCCCCACTCAAGCGTCCGCTCCAGCACCAGCACCAGCAACAAAACCCACCACATCATCCACCAAAGTCCCATCCATCGTCGACAGAACAAACCCCCGCAAAATCCGCGTCGCCCTCCCAGACATAAAACCCGAAAGCTCCCATCCAGATGAAGAAGACGGCCCCGCGCGAAAAAAGCCTCGGATTGGAGGTGGTAGTGGTAAAGGAGCATTCGCAGGGTTCAATTCCTTCCTACCAGCGCCGAAACGACCGAAAGCTGCGGCGGAGAAGGAGAAGAAGTTAGATGTGGGACCGGCGCGGAAGGTGTTTAGTTTGAAGACGGGTGCTGAACCAGGATTTGATCGAGGGGCTGATGAGGAGATGAGGAGGGAGGCGGGGTTTGAAAGTCTAGGTGGGGATGGGGATGGGGATGAGATAATTCCGAAGGCGGGGAGTTTAAGGGAGGATGAGGATACTGATTTAGTGGAGAGGAAAGCGGATAAAAAGCCGGCGGAGGTGGTGTTGAAGGGGAACCCGATGATGTTCAGGCCTTTATCTGTGGCAAGGACAGGGCAGAAGAAGAAGAAGACGATGGCTACGATTATACCGCCCCCAATATCGAACGAGCCCATGGGACAGGAAGAAAGAAGTTTGTCGGCCTCACAACGTCCAATTAAAGCGCAAGCACCAAACTCTACCGCCCCTCCACCAGCCCCGAAGCCAAAAATTAGCCTTTTCTCCTTATCATCAGAAGAAACAACAACCCCAGACACTTCGGCCCCAGCGCAAGGCTCAACTTATGAGCCACTGGTATACACCGCACCCGAGGACGCAGCCCCGGCAGGCCCCATACCAGAAACAGAGCCCGCTTCTACGACGGCACAAGCGACCTCCTCAACGCAGTCGCTAGATTACATCGCCGACGATCTAAATCTCTCTCGCTCCCAACGACGCCAGTTATTCGGACGTAACGCTGACCCGTCCAAGTCGCGCATTTTACACTTCAACACGGACGCCGAGTACGCTGCTAACCAGGAGATGGCGCACCAGGAGCTCGCCGCAACGCAACACAATCCGGTCCGGGCTATTGCTCCTGGCAAGCACACGCTGCAACAGTTGGTAAATGCGGCCAGTACTCAGAAGGATGCTTTAGAGGAGAGTTTTGCGTCTGGGAGACGGAATAAGAAAGAGGCTGGGGCTAGATATGGGTGGTAAATCTATCATTATTTTGACTTTTGCTTGTTGATTTGGATACCTATAACTGTGTACGAGTATTGAGTGTAGAGAAATTGAGTTAGGATTTTACTGAAAGCGGCCTGAACAAGGAATAATAATTGATTGACTTTTTATATCCATGTCTATAAAGAGTGTAATTATTTACATAAAACAAGATGAAACAGCTTTTGTATACTACCCAAGACACCAAAAATGCAAACACAAGCATAACAATGCAACTAAGAAGAAACGTCAACAACCTCCGCAAACCACTGCTTCAGCGCCGTAGCCAAAACAGCAGGTAACTCCCTCACATCCCGCACAACAAGGTAATAAGGGAACGGGAATCCCTCGAGATACCTCTTCATCTTCAACTTCATCTCCCCGGTCCCACTATCGGCATCCGGTTCAAAGCTTGCCTGCGTGAGATCTAGGATGGAGTTCCCCTTCAAAGCATCCACGATGATAAACACGATCATGATGCGCTCTTCCTGCGCTTGACGCACAAGGCGGCGGATTGTTTCGTGGTCTTCGCAGATCCCGTCCGATATGATCAGCTCTAATTGCCAGAGATCGGCGCCTCCACCGGTGGGGGATTGCTTGAAACGCGCTTCGCGGAAGAGAGCGATGGAGTCGGCGATGAGCTTGCGCACATTTGTGCCCGTTTGCTGGTAGCTGAAGTGTTGGAAGACTTGCACGCCGGCTTCGGAGGAGAATGGTTTGCCGAAGTCATGCGCTACGCGGACGTGGTCTTCGTCGCCGAAGCCGAGGACACAGAGGTCGCCGGCTTCGAGCATACTGAGACTCTTGGCGACTAGAGCGAGGGTTTCGAAGGCGAGCTGGCCGCTTCCGCTCTCGAGCATGGACTTGCTGTCGTCGACGGCGAGCATGATTTGATAGTTGCGTTTGGAGGGGACGGAGCGGCGCATCCAGATCTTGTCGCGCTTGTATTGGGAGGCGATGTAGGGGATGATGCGTTTGATGTTGAGGCGCTTACCGGTGCGGAAGTCGCCGCGGAGTTTAGTCGCGAGGGTTGGGGCGAGGATCAGGCGGAGCTGCTCGGTAAGAGAGAGGGAGAGGTCGTTCGTGGCGGATTCGTACTTTGACCAGAGGCGTTGGGCCTCGTCTCGCTGGGTTAGAGGGGCCAAGGTGGAGGATAGGTGGATTGCGGCTAGATGTGAGTCGACTTCGTCGATTTCTTCGAGTTCTGCTTGTTGAGCCTGGGCGTCGGTTGAGGTTTCTTGGGTGCGAAAGTCTCCTGGGATGAATGCACCGGCGGTTTGGTTTTCGGTAGGGACGCCGGGCTGATCCAGTTGCATTTCATCCTCCAGTTCGTTGCCAGGAACGGCCTGGGGCTCATCGGAGGCGTCAGGGAGCATTTCTTGGTCAGTAGGCTTGACGTCCGACTCGACACCTTTGTTTTGGTCCAGAGCTTTGGCTTGTTCCTCGCTGGCTTGTCCAAGCGCTTGCGTATCAGCGACATCATCTTGGTCTGCCAAATGCTCAAACTCTGCATCACCCATCTCCGTGTCCTGAGGCAAGGGCTCGTCCGACTCGCCGTCCTCTTGTTTCGAGGCTTCCATGATCTCTTTCTGTCTACGATGCCACTGCTCGAGAACGTCTCCTAACTTCTTGAACGCTTGCAATTGTGGATCCTGGGGATTGACATCGGCGTCACCTCCTGCATCCCTGTGCCTCTCGTTCTCTTCGCCCTCTTTAGCAGCACCGCTTTGTTGATTTGGCTCAACGGAGGGATCGGTAGCGCCATCTTGTTGTTCTGCGTTGCCCGATGCACCCTTCTCCTGGTTTTGGTCTTGCTCAGCACCGAGTCCACCATTAACCGCTTCGCTGGGAGCGACTTCTTCTCCAGCAGCTTCATTCTCATCCTTTTGGGTAAGGAAGTCTTCGGGCTGGGCGTCTTCGGGCTCTTCGCCAGGCTCCTTTGTCTCATCTTCACCTTCCCCTTCATTAGCGTTCTCCTCCTCAGGCCCTTCCTCCGTCGGATCTATTTCTTGCTCTTCCGGGGGCTGATCTGCGGGTCCCTCTTCGGGGTTATCGTCCTGCATTTCGTTCGCCTGTTCGTCTTCGGGGGCAGGGCCGTCTGGGAGGTCGTCAAGCCCATCGTCGCTTCCAAAGTCATCTTCATCCATGCCCTTTTCGTCACCATCAAGCTGCATCTCTTCGGGAAGATCGAGAGTCTCTTGTTCTTTGGCCTGGGGGTCTGTGACATCCATATCCTCGCGCCCGATAGCCTCGCCTTCATCTTCAGGCGCTTCCTCCTCTTCCTCGTCCTCTTCATCGCCTTCACCTTCTTTCTCACCCTCCTCGCCTTCTTCGCTATCCTTCTGTTCTGGAGCAGCTGCTTGTTGATCAGACTCTGACACACCTTTTCCTTCTTCGTTCTCCGTCTCCTTTTGCTGTTCGTCATGACCGCCATTCCACATCTTCTCATCGACAGCCGATGCGTCTAGATCATTGACACTGCCAACCTCTTCATCAATATCACCTTCTTCTTCTTCATCCCCACTCTCGTCTTTCTCCTCATCTTCTGCTTCTTCTTGATCGTTCGCTTCTC
Source organism: Aspergillus cavernicola (assembly GCA_027569065.1). Lineage (NCBI taxonomy): Eukaryota > Fungi > Ascomycota > Eurotiomycetes > Eurotiales > Aspergillaceae > Aspergillus > Aspergillus cavernicola. Next base: position 148,547 of record JAPDEK010000057.1, on the reverse strand, counting down.
CTTGCATCTCTTCCTGATCCATATTCACCGCGTCCTTAGACGTATCTATGTCGTTCCCTTCCCCTTCTTTCTGTTCCTGTTGGGCGAGCTCCGACAGGTCTTCGTCATCTCCCACATCCTTGCTGATATCTTCGGCTCCCTCTCCTTCACCAAGTCCTGTTCCGCTCTCCAATTTTCCAGCCTGGCCCTCTTCAGTCGACTCTTCATGTGGACTGCAGAATCCTTCGGATGAAACTTGGATGAAGGACTTAGTGAGGATGTAAGACATCTTGCAAGTTTCCCGGTGCACATTCAGGAAGCGGCCCACGATATCTTGGCTGATGTCGTAATATTTGTTCATGATGGGCAACAGGCTTGCCAACAACGCAACTGCGAAAGGAAGACTAGCATCGGACTGTTCTTGAATACGATGGAGCGTATCCAAGACGGCATCGAGGGCCTTTGTGATATCGGCCAAATGTGCGGATTTCAGAGCCTTAGTGAAGAATTCATCACTTCGGGAGACGGAGCCAGTTGATGTAATCAAGGCTGGTACTTCCTTCAGTTTCTGGAGACTGACAAGAATCTTATCAACAGTTGCGGTAAGGTTAGAGTCGAAGTCTTCGACGGCCAGAGCATTCACATCCTTCTCGGACCCGGATGATTGCGCGTTGATGGCGGCCCAAGGAAGTAGTTGATCTAGTACAAAGGTAAGATCTGGACGTGCTCGCGCCCAGTTGGCGACATCACACTTCAACTGGTTTATAGAGGATGCCGCTTCGTCTAGGTTCTGCTGATGTAGCTTGGACGTAACTCCATCAGGCAGCTCAGGAAGATGTTTGATAGATTTCCTCAGGCGGTCGAACGTCTCTTTCCATGCTTGCAGTCCTTTGGCGATATCAAGTGAAGCGATCTCGGAGAATTTCGAATGCAATTCCACAATTGTCGAGGCGAGTCCGAGATTTGGCGCTAGCCACGCCACAGCTGTCGCTACTCCTTGCCTCCCATTCAGGAACTGGGGAGAAGACCGAACAATAGAAGTTGCCCCGGATCTCCAGAGATTAGAGACCTTAGCGAGGGTTGATTGGAGTGATCCCAGGTCTGATAGAGCAGGAGCAACGGCCACCCTCTGCTTTCTAATTAGGAGCAAAAGATGCTCCATAGATCCTAGACTCCTTGACACTTCGACGTTGCTGAGTTCCTCAGAGTAGGAACGTGACGCTAGACGAGCACGCGGAAGCAGATCTAGGATTCTGTGGAAGTAAAACTCGCAATTTCCGACCAATGGTGATACTGCTGAATGAGCTGGGAGGGATGGGCTGGTAGCAAGCACTTGAGCAACCGAGGCTTGCGATTCTATCACGTTGGTGCTGGCGTTACGCTTGATGCCCATCTCCAGGAGCTGCCGCAGAGTGTCAGCGTAGAAACGGCGCTTCTGGCCCTTCAGATGTTGAACATCGGTCTTGTTCTCCTCGGTAAGGACCTTTGGCGTTTGAGATCTATACTCGTTGATATTCTCAAGGAAGAACTTGACAAAACCGCCCAGGTCCTCTGCGATATCAAATTCGCTAGGAATCGAGGTATACATGTGCAGCATATTCTTGGCTGTTCCTTCCGGGTTCGTGAATCTGGGTGGCCGACTAGACCAGGCTTTGTCCTGCTTCTCGCATATGGCGAGGGCTTCTGGGATATTAGTGGACGAAAGCGTCGGCCCGTGACCAGGGGCGCTGAATTCAATGTCTTTATCAGGCATCTCTTGGCTCAGGATCTCTTCAACTGGTTGACCCAGGATTCCACGATACTTGCGAACCAGCTTGAACAGCTTCACGTGTGACCGCCGAGCACTTGCTCTAAGAGCAGCAATATTGGTATCTTTCCAACTTGCAAGCTGAATCTGCTCTTTGATATCCTTTTCGAGGGCAGACCGCCTGTCGCTCAGTAATTTATGCACCGCGGGTTCGAACTGCGCGTAATGTAGAAGGAAATTATCAAGCGCAGAAATCAGCTGCTTCAGCGGCGAGTAATCCTGAACGTAGAGGAGCAAGAGGGACCGGAAGTTTCTGATGAGCCGGAGGCGCACGCTGTATTGGCCCAAGGTGGTTGAGTGGGTGAATTGCTCCAGTGTGCCTACTACACCTTGAACATGATCGCCCAGGTTATCTTGTCCAGACTCTGCAATCTGGATCGGCGCTCGAATCAGTGCTTCAAAGGCGATAAACCACCACGAGCTCACATCCTGGTCGCACTTCTCCTTCTCGAGGTCCAGCAACTTCGCCCAGGTAGACAGCTCCAATCGCCGCCAGTTGATAATCATATTGGTGATTTCATCGTAGTACGTTGCTGCTGAGTACTCTCGACTGGCTACAAGCTGCCATTCGTGGACCAGGGAGTGTAGCTTCTCAACCTTGGTGAGGAATTTCGCCACGGGCTCCGTGTGCTTGAACTGGTAGATCTCTTTGCAGTACGAAATCACATCAATGGGCACAGCGTGATCAGGCCAGGCTTTGTGTATTTGTGCAAAGCGAGCTTGGGTAGTGTGCGTCAGAGACAAGAGCTTCTTGGCTTCAGCTAGGTTCTGGTCTGTGTAGAAGTTGTAGTTTTTCGCTGTAGTCGCAGTTCTCTTGCCAAAGTCTTCCTCTAGGAGCAGGAAAATGGCGGAGATCTGTTCTTTAGGAGGTACTTGCGGGGAAGAAGAGCTATCCTCTGACCATATTGAGCCTAGCAACTTGGCAGATTCCTTGACATGGTCTGACAGCACCCGTCCGCTATCTGTGGACTCGAATAACTTCGCATGGAGATCGGCAAGGCGAACAGAGATAGTTTTGGGGTCAATTGCATCCGGCAGGCTGATATCTTGGCCATCAGCGTCGTCGTACGTGGGGAATAGTTGATGTAATTCGTTCTCATCGACCTCCTCCTCGTCCTCCCAAGAACCCTTATAATGGTACATCTCATTCTTGCGAACGTGCTCCTCTTGGTCCTCCTTTAATTTTGCCTTCCATAGCGCGTGGAACTGCTCAGCTATGCGGAGAAGAGAATCTCGTCCACTCTTGGTGGATAGGATACCGGGTTCTATAGTTTCAGCCACTCTGAGAGATGACAATTCATGGAACCGTAACTCCACCGAATGTCTCGAGCTGTGTGGCGCAAATTCGTTCTCTATTCTTGGAATCGGTCGGCTGGTAGCTCCAAGGAACGGCGTGCTTTGACAGATCGTCCGTAGAGTTTCCATATCATTTGATCCTTGGTTAGGAGAGGAACCTAGAGAAAGACCAAGGTCTAGTACTTGCAGGAAGCGAACAACAAGAATGGTGATATCGTCATAGGATCTGTAGTGCGTGCTCAATCGCCCGCTCAGCTGCTGAATATTGTCACGCACCAGCTTCTTCATGCGCTGGTTTTCTTCAGGTGCTGTAATCAATTTCTCAGGGTTCCGTTGAAGAACGGATTTTATGACGCTTGAGAATTCACCGTGGAGAATGCCGATTTCGGAGGATCCTGGTCTAGTAACAGACGACGGAGGGGGGGCTGCGCCTAGGTTGCGCAGTTCTTCTTGCACAAGTGCTTTCCGTACATTCGTAGATTGCCCGCTGAAGACTTGCTCAAATAACGCAATAGCATCTGTCTTGGACGTGAGTTCGGCAACTCGTTGGTAGTGTCGTTTCCTCTGGACAACCAAGCTCAACGAGGGGTCAAACGGCTTATCAGGAACAAACAGCCACAGAACAATGACTGCCAGCTGAACTAGTGCGCTTGCGGTATCTTGCCTGGCATCCTCCCCGGTCGATCTGGTGAGGAGGGCGGTAACAAGTTTGGGGAGTGCCTTGTCCGCAACAAATCTGAAGTAATGGTTGTTGGGCAGATTGGGTGCTAGACGGATGTTCAACGACAGCAAACTGGCTGGCAAGTCTTGTTTAACTGCCAGATTGAGGAGGGTAACCAGCTGCTCAAAAGACTGTGGATGGAAAAATTCTCGGTGGGCAACGACAAGCTCCACGGTAAGCTCCGACAGCACTCTTCGAAGGAGTTTTAGCTGATCCAAAACGATTTCCTGGCTTGTTAGAGCCAAGGCTTGAGAGAGCGTTTGTTTCTCGATTTCCAGGGCGTCCATGTGGCCGAGACTGACGCGATCAACAAAAGCTAACTTGTGGAGCAATGACAAAGACACTGTGCCACCAACGGCAGTTCCAGAGCCTGAGGATCGCTGATAGCCCGAGAATAAAGACAGTCTGTCAAGAACATCCGGGACCGGGCTTTGCAAGTTCGACGCATTCAAAGGCAAAGCGGGGCGGCCAGCTAGTAAGGCAAGGATGTCTTGGATGACGTTCTGAGAGCTCGGGGAGCTTTTATCGAAGGCAGCAATATCGTGGTATTGGGACAATACTTCGAACTCGTTGGAGAAGTACGGGCTTTGAGTCAACGCAGAGTCTTGCACCACGCTTGCCAGGTCTAGCACTGTCTGTCTGAGACTCTGGTAACCGTTAGTACGGATATACATCCTGGGAACAATCGAATTAGAGAGAGCTAGACTTACTTGCACAAGATTTCCTTCATCAGCGCCCTCCAAAAGAATAGATCTTTGAGCCCCAACCAGAGAGTTTCGCACCTGGCTCAACTGAGACAGGCTGAGACTAGTCCGAGTAGCAATCTGCATAAACTTAGACGCGACCTTTTCTAGATCTAGCATGGATAACAACTGGGCCTGAGTTGAGGCTGTTGCCGGTCTCCATAGTTCCCAAAGTTTTTGCATGCTAAGACCTGTGGTCAAAGCCCAGTTCTCATGGAACCGTTGAAGAGCTTGAGACAAGGTAGAGGCCAATGAAGTAAAAACAGAACCTAGATCGGATAGTGATGTGCATAAGCCTTTGCCGAGTTGGAGATAAATCAGAAATTCCCCTTCGTCCACTTCGATATCCGCAGTAACCCCCAAGATATCAGCACAGAAACTAGTGATTGCACGAAGAGGAGGTATCAGGTCATGGTGGTGAAGAGCATCGTTGTCCAGGAGTTGAATAAAATCATATACTGCCTGTCCACACTCGGAGAGGAATCGACCAACCGGCTGCGTGGAATCCTTCATCAGAGAAGGTATGCGTCCCGCGGCTAGAGATCGCTGCAACCGGCTCATTTGACTTGGTTTCAGTGCCTTCCCAGATTCCTCTGCGTGCAATAAGGCCTGTTTGAGGCGATGCAGGTCAAGCTTGGACTCTTGCACGTGCGCCAGTAAGATGAGTAAATTGAATGGCACATCATGTTCCATCACTAAAGCCAAAGGTTCATTCACTAGAGGGTGAAGGGGTTGCAAATTTCCCTGGATAGCGAAGGAGACACCTCCTAGGTCGACCGACGTCTTGATGCTATTGAAAGGTTGGCAGGACTGATTATCGTGTATAACGGACACGTAGCGATCCAGAAGCCTCGAGAATCGGTCCGCCTGGAGATTGGGTAGATATGGCGAGACAAGATGTTGCGATCGCTGAAGATAGGCTAGATCTGATTTTGACAGATGGTCGAGACAAATCTCGTAAGAAGGTTCAACCAGGTTCTCAGAATCGACAGAAGAACCGACACTCCAAAGCGAGCGGAAACGATACAAGGAGGATTGGCTGGTATAGGTGGGTGTAGAGGAGCTAATCAAGGTGTCTTCTTCCTGAGGTAAAATGCATATCTCCACACACCGATTTCGCATGGCGCGAGACAGCTCCCCGTTTCGAGAATCCATAGTCAAGAAAAGCCTGAAGTTTGGGTGAGGTTTGATTATCCTAGCATTTCCGTCCTCGGTGCGCTGTTCATTGAGTATGAGCGACCCGTTCGGCTCAGTCAAGGAGTTCAGTCTGTCGAGAACAGAGGGGTTACACAGATTGGCATTGTCAAGGACGACCCAATCTCCCTTCTGAACAGCCTGTGTCAGAACACCCTCGGTCCACTCAAAGCCAACTTTGACATTCTCCGACTGCTTCGAAGCTCGGAATAGAGCTCGCGAATGAGTGAGGAACTGCTCCACCTCGGCATGCGAGTAGATCTGGTAGAACTTCTCGAGCAATGTGCATATGAGCTCCAAAGGAACCTCAGTATCCTGCAACCGTTCATAAACCTCAAGGAAAGCGGGAGTGTCATGAGAAGTCTCAGACGGATTTGTGGATAGTATGTGCCGACGGACGAACTGCAAAATATCTTGAACCAGAGCCGAAATTTCCCTATTGTGGTCAATTTGTTCAAAGCCTCCAACTAGGTCCATCGTATCTGTATCAGCGCTCAAGGCCAACTCGATCAAATTAGCCCCGTTCATAGCAGCAAGCTTTCTGATCAGTGTTGTTTTGCCGCAACCGGATGCTCCCACCAAGATGCTAGGCCAGGACTGCTCAATGCAGAGCATGAGAGATTCGAGTACAGGAAGATCTCTAGGAAGTATCTGGAGATGCGGAATGGGCGTTTCTTGAAGAATAGGGTCCCTTCGCATGACCCCAAGCCCGACTTGCACACATTCCGGAGTCATATTATGGTAGTAGCTTTTGGCTGCTGTCGAGACACTATCAAAGACCCGCTCGTATAGACGGCAGACGCGCTCTCGATCCTCTTCGCATCTAAATCGTTGAGAGATAATGACGTCAAGGAAGTTCTTCGTATGTATCTGCAAGCTCCCGCGATCTGCGAGCTGAAGCCATCTTTGAATGTCACGTAGATTGACCTCCCAAGGTCCACCAAGGACACCTAATCTTCTTTCTTGGCTGATGGCGACGTTCAACGAAGAGACGAAATCAACAAGCCGTTCGGTTTGCAGGGCAGGGCTACCAGGGAAAAGCTTGCCGGATATACGTTTCAGATCAGAGTCGGTGAAACTGTCAGCATACACCACAGTAAATCGATTGACGAAAGACGCAGGCAGTCCCTTCCTCCCACCTCCCTGGTGGTGTGGATTCTGCGCAGCGAAGAGGACGAAGTTTGGATGCCGTTTGAAGGTTTGGTCAAGCTCAGCAACGTAGATCATCTGGCGATGGTCCAAGCAAGCGTTCAGGCCCTCAAGCACAGACTGGGAGGCCAGGTTCATCTCGTCCAACAGAACCCAGTCTCCGCGCTGCATCGCTTGAAGGAAAGGTGCATCTCGCCACGCGAATTGGCCGACATCGCCACCTTCCACAGGCACATCAGACCCGAATAGATCTGTAAGATCTGTTTGTTCAGACAGGTTGATCCGTGTAAGCGGCTTGCCGAGAGCTCGAGCAAGGGCAGTCACCAGTGTAGTTTTACCCACACCAGGGCTACCCTCGAGAAGAATAGGTTTCGTTAATTGCAGACCACGCGCAATTCGTACCGAGTTGGCAATCGTTGTAGGAGCGTCCATTATGAACTCAGGGTCAGGTTGTGCATCACCCTGTATGGTGAGTTGGAAAGGTCCAACTCGTAAGGCCTGGCCTTGAACATCAATAACGGATTTTTGCAGGTAGATGCTTGAGGCATCAACATTGAAAAGCTTGTGAAGTTCCTTCAAACACTGTTGTCGGTTTTCTTCAAGATTGTGCAGTGTACTTGCAAGCATCGCAGCCGGGTTCGCGCCCAGTGTGTCTATAAATACCATTGCAGCGCCTTGAACAACAGCGAATAAGAGGTCAGAGCCCTGGCATTTGTTGACAAAATCGACCCATCCCAGGAGGTCGCGAATGGACAGCGAATTTGTGGAAGATCCCTGGAAAGTCCGCTTAAACCATTTTGCAAACTGCAACATTGCTAGAGGAATAGGGTCCGCCTGCGCCTGGAGTTTCATTTGAAGGATAGGGAGGATATCTTCATCTTCCGAAAGCTGGGGGGCCCAGATCTCTGTCATTCGATTCCGTAGAGCAGCGGAAAGTTCCCGCTTTCCGTAGTCGCCTCCAGGGTTCATTGTTGAAAGGAACTGGAATCCGCTGTCCGCAACTACCATTGAGTCAATGGGGCCCTTCTCTGCCAAAAGTATCGACCTGTGGGGCTCCAGTACACTGTTGAGTCGTTCCAACACGGAGTCATCCGCGAGAGAGATTTCATCTAGAAGGAAAAACTGCCCTGTCTTCATGGCGGTTATCAGGCTTCCGTCAGTCCACTCGAACAGTGCATTGAGACGAGCGAGATTCTTTTCGATTCTCCCAAGCAGGTCGGGATTACACGCTTGCCGTTGTTCAGCACTGAGGATGCCGAACACTTGCTTTAGCTCTTCTAGAGACTTTGATTCGGCATCCAATTCATGCAGCAAGTTTCGCAAATCGCTGAGCAGAGTGTCTTCGATGGCGGACCGGTTCCTGACCGGTCGTTGAGCTCCAATAAGGTCGCCAGTCTCCAGGTTCACATGTGCATTCATAATATGTAAATGTTTCTGGTACGCATCCGAGACTGCTTGGCAGAGCTGCGTCTTTCCACAACCTGTCTCACCCACAAGAAGTACAGGCTCGTTGTTTTCAAGTGCAGTGGAGACTAGTATGAAGAGCCTTCTCATCGCTCGCGTCCAGACAATTCCGGGGGTGAGTTGCCTCAGAATCGGTGCACGCTTGTCCATTGCCGCAGTACTGTAAAGAACTTCCTCGTCGATAGTAACCTTCATAACCTCCTCTATCACACTTTTCACCCCTGCCCTTTCTTGGGGGTTCCTCACTCGTTCTGCAAGAAGCATGAAACCGTTTATAGCCAACTGCTCTCGATCATCTGCGCTCCGAAGCGCCCACCGAAAGAGATCACGCAGAGTAGCGAAACTGTTTTTCTGCTCAAAAAGTCGATTTGCTTGGCGTAACAGGGAAAGTTTGCGGTAAACAGACACTATTCGAGTACAGAATGATGGAGCAATTTGTGATCTTTCTTTGAGAATATACTCGAGTTCGCTCTCCGGTATGTCGTCAAAGTGCAGTTCGAGGAATCGGTTGCGAAACGCGCGAGATAGTACCTTTCGGCCTCCATAAAGACCCGCAGGATTCTGGGTCGCAAACAGCATGAAGTTAGGATGTGGATGAACTACTTCTTGAGTCTCCGGGATGAAGAGTTCTCGGTTATCGTCTAGAAGTCGATTGAGTGCTTCCAAGACATCCGACGGCGCCAGATTGAGTTCGTCTAGCACAATCCAGTATCCGTTTCTTAGAGCCTCTACCAAAACGCCTTCCTGATAACGAAGGGTTCCATCATCATCGGATACATAGGACCCAAGGTATTCTTGAAGATCAGTATGTTCATGGTTATTGATACGGACGAATTTGTTCCCAGAGACCTTTGCAAGATGCTCAATCATGCTTGTTTTTCCAGCAGAGGTTGGGCCTTGGAGCAGCACAGGGAAACGGCGGGTAGAGCTTGCTCTGACAAGATTCTTGAGATTCTTCTCAATGAAGGGTGTTATGATATAATGAGGTTGCTCCTCGGGCACCAAGTGCCCCTTCTGCATCCAATAGTGCTTGAAATGGACATATTCGTTGCCATCACTTGGGGGTCTGGGGGTCTGTCCAAGCAATGCCCTGATATTCTTCACATTACTAAAGATGTGCCTTTCTATGACTGGCATCAAAAGTTTCTCGGACTCCTGACTCAAAACCGTCAAGAAACTCATGGAGAAGCCCTCGAAGATTGCCCGGCGTATGCCATATACATGCGCATGGTCCGCAACATAGATAAGTGCACGAACGAGGGTTCGTATGCTGAAGTGTGGCCGCTGGCCCGCTCCGTCGGTGAGCTTGTTCTCACTACTGAGCTTCTTGGTCTCCATATACAGCTGGGCAAGATCCGGCACAGCCCTGGAATCACTCAAAGCCAAGTTCCCAAGATACTTTTTGATCAATGACAAAAGGTCATCCAGTTCATTATCGGGCGACTGCACATATAGTTCGGTGAATCTAGAACGAAGTCCCGGTGGGAGGTCCTTTTTCCCTGCATCTGTCGCCGGGTTCATAGCACCAAATATTCGGAAATCCGGATGTCCAAATACCCGTTCCACATCGCCCGCTTCAGAGAGCAAGACGGAAGGAGAGCCCTCGCTACCATGATGTAGAAGACTTGCGATGTTCTCCAGGGTATCGGGCGACGCTAGATTTATCTCGTCGAGGAGCACCCACTCGCCGTTCCGCAAGGCACGAACAATCTTTCCCTGGACAAAGGCAAACGCGAACTTGGCATCGCCTTGAGACACTTGTGCTTCGAAATCGTTAAGCTGCGCTGAGAATCTTTCCCATCTCTGTCGTAGATACTGGTACTTTGGCGAATCTAATTTCCTTTTCTTCGTCGGCTGTTCCCCTTCACCCGGCTGAGAAGAGTCCTTCTTCGGCTTAAAGACGCCATCGGCCAGCCGAACGGCTTCATGCCAATGATTGACTAAACGTACCCAGTTCCCACTGGCGACATTCTTTGCGATGGATGACAGAAATTTTTGGTTCTTCTTTGCGGAAAATGTTAATTCAAACAAGGAATTAAACTCGTCAAACATCGGAATAGCCATCGTACGGATATTGACTGGTTTGAAACCGCCCAGTAGATCAGTACTTTCGCTTTGCTGCGACAAGTTCACGACCGTGAGTTTCTGCCGCATCATCGTAGCAAGATGCTGAATTACAGTTGTTTTGCCAATACCCGTTTCTCCAACAAGGAGAACAGGTTCCGCCATCTCAACTGAAGCTGCAGCCTGCTCCATTAATTTGAGGGCGGCTCTTGTAGTGGCAAAGCGAGACGAGGCAGCTGCCAGCTTGGAAGCCGATCCAGCTGGCACCTTGACCTTGCGGCACGTCTCCCTCCCCAGTGTGAGGCTATTCCCCAGATCCGATAGCGCCGGCGTTCGCTCGTGTAGACAAAATCGTGCACGCTGCGGCGAGATCTGGAGCGCCTCCGCAACTACCAAAGCCAGTGAGTCTGATAATGTCGTGTCTGGTATGTAGTTGAGGAATATGTCCACAATGTCGAGGAAAATCTCATCATCGGTTCCCTCGGGGATAGCTTCATAGCCTGTCTTCACACCCAGTCGCTGGAGTCTCTTGTGCATTCTATCACAAAGTTTGATTAGATCGCGCAAGCCTGGAGTCCGACCTTGGGAGCTCTTGATTGCGAGGCTTCCGTGGAACGAGGAGCAGAGTCTTTGATAAACGTTCATGACTGTCGGAACTCGAGATTTGAGCAGAGGGAATTTTCGCGCAATCACTTCTCGGACCTCGTCTATCGTGAGCGAGTCTATTTGTACTCTATTCCACAGCCTGCTTCCAAGAATTGTCGTGCTTGGAGCCACTTCCTCTCCTGCTATATTGTAGGACGACTTCATCGTCGCGATGATTTTGAACCCCTCCGCGCACTTGATGCGCTCCCTTCTGCTAGCTATAGTCAACTCACCTTTCTCAATGATTGGAAGGATAAGACCGATGACTTCAGAAGGGGCGCGGTTTAGGTCTTCAATCAGAATCCATCGACCCTCTCTAGCAGCTTTCGTCAAGACACCTGGTTGCCAAGAAAAGCTGCCTGTTGCCGGGGATGTTGAATACATCCCGAGAAGGCTTTTGGCATCCGTCTGCTCGTTCAAGTGAAGCGTCACCATGGACTCCGATTGGCCCATAGTGGCTGCGACATCATTTATGAGACATGTCTTTCCGGAATTCGGCAGCCCAACTAGCAGAATCGGTTGCGAGGTAACCAAGGCCGTTGCTATCCTTCGCAGATTTCCCACTGCCGTCGGTGTTTTCACAATCGAGGACGGTGTGAGTGAGGTATCAATCTGTCGTGGGATCAACACACCGCAGACTTCTGCCGTTCGACCGGTGTAGTAGTCCCGCAACTGCTCCACCTGTGAAAGACTTTCCGCGTCCGGCCTTGTGGCTCGTACTGCATAAAGCTGCCTTTCTACAGCAACCCATCGACGCTCTTCCCAGAGACCGAGACAACGGTAGTCAATGGAGATACCTTCCCATTCCCCCTCCACCAAATCGTCTCCGCAGTGTGTCCACAAGATCCTCTCCATCGAAGCATCGGCCGCGCGCATATACAGACAGAAACATCGTAGCGCTAAGTATCTGATCACTCGGTCATCGTGTCGGAAAAGGGCTTGCAATTGGGACGGTGCGATAGCGGACGAAAAGGCTTCCAGATCGAAAGAAAGAAGACGGAAAATAGCTAGTAATAATGAACGAATGGTGGAGTCATCTATCTGCATATTAGTCAAGGCATTAGACGCAGCCAACGCCGATAGAGGGCCAGCCCGGGACATGGCATATTGGCTTGCAAAGGATCGTAAATATGGTGCGAGCGGCAATAATCGTGCGAATGCGGAAATGACCTCGATCTGATCAACGCCAGACTCGGGGAGAATCCAACGAGCAGTGAGGTCAACGAAAATCGGTTCGTATATGTAGAAAAACTTCTCGGTATACCCCGATCGTAATGCGCCCACTGCAAGCGCATTCAGGTACTGAGTCCGGGAAGCCGTGCGAATGAGGGCCGCAATCTCATTCGGAAGCTGTTCGTAGAGTTGGGACTCACTAAGAGCCCCCTCGTAGGCAGGACTGGCATCCATGCTGAGCCCAACCGCCTAAGGAACTCTTATGGTGAGTGAGAGGAGGAACCTTGAAAGTTATGTATCTCTCAGTTCTTTTTTTCCGCAGTCTTTTTTTCTGCCAATATATTGTGGCAGTTCCCCACAGGCCAGTCTCACCGCCCTTTCGGAGGCTTGCGACGGCTCCGATCATTCATCGAAGTAGACAGAAGGCAGTTCAGAGACAACGGCCATGTTTACTTTCTTATGTGCCCTGGCATGTCTGTATGATTTATCATGCCGTTAATGGATTCCGGACCGGAACATGAGGCTCAACAGCCCTCCACCGGCTCATGGAACAACAGTCATCGATTCCCGCGTCATCGGGGCAGCAGCCTTTCAGTACTCACACACCATCCAGGCGATCCTTTGACCGGTAGGCTTCATGAACCGTAAGTGATTAACTTGTTGGTTGGTCGGCATTGCCCTAACATCTTTTTTTCAAAGGATCTCCTTCAAGCGCAAACAAAAGCAGCGGTCCGGGTTCAGTCTATCCAATATCTTTTCGAGCGACTCCGCCGGACACTCGAGTTTCGGTCGTTCATCATTTCGAAACGGACACGCATCAGAAAATGGCTCGCAGTCGAGGGGCGAAGCCTCCCGAGAAAATGGAAACTATAATGTCCAGAAGGAGGGCGGTCTTCTAGATTGGTATATGGAAGGTCCAGGACGACGGGTTGGCTACGATGATTTCACCGCCATTGATTGGATATTTGAATACTCCAAGGAACGACAAAGGAAGCGACTACTCTCTGCTAGTGGACAAGGGATGCTTGGACATGTCCGCAAGCTTCTCGATGCCAGTAAAGTTTGGTTGGTCCTAATCGCTACGGGAATATCAGTTGGAATTATCGCTGCGTCGATTGACGTCGTAAGCGACTGGTTGGGGGATATAAAGGCTGGGTATTGCAATAATGGCCCCGGGGGAGGTAGATTTTATTTGAATCGAAGTTTTTGTTGCTGGGGTCATGAAGAAGGTGAGTTATCCAGTCTGCCCGGTTGCGCTGCAATACTGACTCGCCTGTTTTTGATCAGACCCTTCAAATTGCCTGGACTGGACTCCGTGGGGCAAGGCTGTCGGGGCTACTTCTTCTGCTGGTGCCTATACTGTCGAGTATATCTTTTACACACTTTTCTCTGTTAGTGTCTCCGTTTATTTCCCGCTCTTCATTAAGCGTCTCTAATGAAACTAGGTTTTTTTTGCCCTTTGCGCGTGTATACTAGTCAGGAACTATGCCATCTACGCAAGGCACAGTGGAATACCTGAAATTAAGACCGTCTTGGGTGGCTTCGTTATTAGGCACTTCATGGGCCCCTGGACCCTTGTGATCAAGTCTCTAGGCCTGGTAGGTTGCCTTGTCTGAATATTTTATGGAAGCTGACCGGCTTCAAGTGTCTAGCCGTTGCATCTGGTATGTGGTTGGGTAAAGAGGGTCCGCTTGTCCACGTCGCATGTTGCTGTGCCAGCGTAATAATGAAGGCTTTTGATAGTCTTAACAGTAACGAAGGTATTGAAGATTGCACCCTTTAGGTTTGCAGGGCTGAAGCTGATATTTGTAGCGAGAAAACGAGAGGTTCTCTCAGCGGCAGCTGCCGCAGGCATCTCTGTTGCATTCGGGGCACCAATCGGTGGTGTTTTATTCAGCTTGGAGGTATGAAGATTGGTGGGCTCGTTTTGGCATATGGCTAATATACTGCTTTAGCAACTGTCTTATTATTTCCCTGACAAGGCGATGTGGCAGAGCTTTGTCTGCGCCATGGTGGCAGCTGTCACTCTGCAGGCGTTGAATCCTTTTCGCACAGGGAATATTGTCCTCTACGAGGTCACATATACACGAGGATGGCACCGTTTCGAAATGATTCCTTTTATCATTCTCGGTATCGTGGGAGGCTTGTATGGGGCATTTCTCATCCGTCTGAATATGAGGGTTGCGAAATGGCGAAGGAGTCGGAGCTTCTCCCGCCCGATCATTGAAGTCGTGATCGTAGCGCTGCTCAGCGCGCTTATAAACTTCCCCAGCCTTTTCATGAGGGCCCAGAATTCAGAACTTGTTCACTCCCTGTTCGCTGAGTGCAGCACGGGGACTCCTGATCCGTTTGGCCTCTGCAAAACTGGAGCTGCATCTGCCGGTACAGTTGCCCTTTTGTTGGTGGCTGCTGTCCTTGGTTTCTTCCTCTCGAGCATGACATTCGGACTCGATATCCCCGCTGGTATTATCCTTCCGTCATTCGCAATCGGCGCCTTGTACGGACGTGCGCTAGGCACAGCTTTCAAGATATGGCAGGACGCGTATCCGGGGTTTTTCCTTTTCCATAACTGCGAGCCTGATATCCCCTGTGTGACCCCGGGGCTCTATGCAATTGTCGGTGCAGCTTCAGCCCTGGGCGGTGCTACAAGAATGACCATCTCCATTGTTGTTATCATGTTTGAGCTTACAGGTGCCCTAACCTACGTTATTCCAATCATGATTGCAGTCATGCTGTCCAAATGGTGTGGAGATATATTTGGAAAGCGCGGTATTTACGAGTCGTGGATTCATCTCAATGAGTATCCGTTCCTCGACCACCGCGATGACACTGTTCCTCCAGATGTGCCCGCCCATACTGTCATGACGAAGGTGGATGATATTACTGTCCTTACCGCCATCGGCCATACAGTTGGCTCACTGCGCAACCTTCTCCAAACAACCTCATACCGAGGGTTTCCTGTCGTCACTGAAATATCACACCCCATTCTCCTCGGCTACATCTCACGCAACGAGCTTTCTCACGCCTTGAAATACCCAACATCCCCCGCTGATCGGGAGCTCTCTGATACGACTCAAGTCTTTTTTGCACATCAACCGTTCGCCGATCCAATGGATACCCTCGACCTCCGGCCTTGGATGGACCAAACCCCTATTACGCTCAACAGTGGTACTACATTCTTGATCGTGCTACGGATGTTCCAGAGACTTGGGCTCCGTTACGTTCTATTTGTTAACAAGGGTATCCTTCAGGGCCTCTTCACCAAGAAAGACGTCTGGGCGGTGGTCAATGACCCTTCATCCCGTCGCGGCGAATGGGTGAGCCATGGCCCACTAGGTGAAGGCGACGCAGCTGAAGAAGTCGGCCTCCTCGAGAGCGATGACGGGACCACTGTTGTCACTCCACTGGCGGAGCGGCGGCCGTCACTCTAGTAGCTTTTTGGGTAACTGGTTTTAGACTATCTTTATTGTTTCATTATTACCGGGGGCGTTTTTGGATCTCGGAGACAGCAATACAATAGACTTTAATCTACTTGTTGGTTGCATTTCATGCTTCTACGTGCACAATTCGAACTTTACTCAGCTCATGTAATAGGGCATGCCTGTGCAACTCCCTTGACTGCATGGGTGATAGATCTCAGTGCTTAAATTAACAAATAGTGACCACATCACCGTGGTCTATCTATAATATCTCTATTCTAAACTCAAGGTTAACTACAATTCAACAAAATCAATCCCAATCAACATTCTAGAAACGTGTTCCATTGACATTCTTAACGCCTTGCCCAAGCTGACTCGCAACAACAATAGCTTCACGCACCGCTCGCGCCATGCTACCCCGTACAGCATTCTCCTCCAAAACAAGCAATCCACCAATCGTACATCCACACGGAGTAGAAATCTTCTCTTTGATCTGAGCCGGATGCTCCCCGTTCAACGCCATCGCAGACGCACCTCACATAACCTGCGCAGCCATAAGCCGTGCCTCGGCTCGGGGCAATCCCATTGCCACAGCACCGTCGGCAATGCCTTCTAGAGCCAACGCCATAAATTCTGGACCAGAGCCTGCCAACGCGATGCTCACCCATGCTTTCTGGAGCGAGGTGCACGACGCGGCCTATTCGGGTGAAGATCCAGGTCACTAGCTTCTCCCATTCGGTGGGGAGGGGGGGGGCATGTGCTTATGACTGTCATTGATTCTCGGACCATGGCGGCGGTGTTGGGCATTGCGCGCACAACGCGGCATCTGCATTCCGCTGGGAATGATGAATCCGGGTACAAGATCTCTTCTATTTCTTGTGCTGATACTCCAGCCAGGATACTGATTAGGATTTTCCCTTTGAGTGCGTCTCGTATACCGGGGGAATCTAAGACGTCCTTAAGCATGTAGGGTTTGCAGCCAAGGATGATAGAATCGGCTTGCTGGATGCCGCTGATGTTATCATTTTGTAGGGTTTTAACAGAGAAGGTTGGATATAAGCTTGTAGCTTCTTGGATCCGTCCAGCCGATTGTGCTCCCCGAACGCAGGCAATGAACTTTGTTGGGGTTAATGAGGAGGCGTCTTCGGTTGAAGCGGACGAGTTGCTACCTTAGGTTGAGGAAAGGGAGGAAAGGTTTCCGCATAGGATCGCAGTACTCAATGTTCCTATAGTACCGTGATCAGCGGGTTTCAATTTACATTGAGGAACTATATTGATTGCTCTTACCACAGCCCAGAAATGCGAGAGCCATTCCCCGCTCCGAGGCATTGGAAGTTTGACCGATGGACATTTGGCTCGAACTGAGAAACAGAGTGGCAGTCCACAGTCGATCACATAGTGAATTAAGAAAACTCCATCCTTAAATAGGCCCAACAAGAATCTCGCCGACTTATGACTCAAAGTCGACCAGAATCATTTGTTTGAGCAAAACAACCGATGCTTTCACCGTCCGGTTAATTGCCGACCCCACATATTCTGCCGGCAGATAATGGACCGCCCGTCTGGCCGTTTTCTTTAATGATCGGCGGATCTCCGGTCTGTCTCTCATCTCATTGCACCACTTTCGGATTATTCTGACACGATGATGGCAGATCCATTTGAAGTGCGCATGCGCTTTACAGCGCAGCTACAACATTTAAATGCATCCGTTACCTCATCACAGAAAGCCGCGCATTATGCTCTCAGATACCGCGATATGGACGAAGATCTGCACTCTTGTATACTGGAGCAACTTGATAGAGTGAGTACAGCTTCATTCGAGTACGATTTGCCTGCGACTAGCTGAAACTAAATCGGACTACTTTTTTAGAATAATATGAATAACAGAGCTAATATCCTATACTTCATCGAACATTTCTGCGAAATGGCCACCAAGGAAGACCACCTGCCCTACGTCCGCATGATCCAACGAGATATCTTCCGTATCGTCGACACTGTAGCACCGCCAGACGGCTCCGGGGCCGCAAATGTCAAACACATCCGTCGAGTCTTAAACGGTCTGCGCAGCAAAGAAATCATCTCCGCCGAGACAGTAGGGGAGATTGACGCGGGTTTGAAAGACCGAGAAACGCACTCGGCGCACCTTGATCTAGAAGCTGAGGAGGATGAATCTGGTGTGAAGTCCAAAACAGGGACGCCTCGCGGTACTAGGGCGAATGGTATACGTGTGGACAAGAGGCAGATCGAACAACGAATCGAGGAAGATCGCGAACGCAACAAACGGTTGCGGGAAAGTATGTGGACCGTCAGAGGAGATGACAGCGATGAACACAGGAAATTCTGGGATGAAATCAGCGATATTGGAGAGGACGACTTTACTGCCGCGAATGAAGAGCTGATGGAGCGGAACCTGATGGTTGGCGCTATTTAGCTACTCATGGCTTGCTTTTTGGATACCGAAATCCAACGGAAACTCGGGACAGGGTTGGGCGCTACGTACAAAAAATCGGCGTAATCGGCGTATGTGATAACTTCAGAGCTTTGGATATGCATACAGTTCATGTTGAGATACCAGGACGTACATTACGATTCATATCAGATTTTACCACCACATGTTGTGTGCACTGTGTAGTTGGTTATTTTTCAACCATTAAACCATTTCTATATTCTGAAGCCGTTTGTAGCAAGAAATCACTGCCTTTATCACAGTGTAATAGAAATCTGATCTACTATAGTAGTAGTGTCAGCGGATGAGGGGAGGAGAACAGCTTATCGCTCGGAAAAACATGCCGCCGAATTATTTTGATAAATCTTTTTGGTCCGAAGCCGACTACATGGACAGCAACATTCGCTTCCTCAACCTTTATGTTGTCGCAGCTCGTTACCGCGGCAAGGGGCTTAATATTTCCTGGAAACCATTCCAACAGCGACGCTAACATCACCGCCACTGAACTAGAAACGACTGCGACTGCGACCAATCCAAAGATGGTCACCACCCGCCGCTCAGAAGCTCATGCTGTTATTCCGACAGAAGTTGAGACCAACTTGGGATTGGAGTCGAATGGAAAGCGCAAGTCTGAAAATGGAACTTCTATAACTCCCAAGGACCAGAACAATAAGCGGAGAAAGAAGACCACTATACAGGTTGTCGAAGAGGAGGTGAAGGCGGACTCGAAGGAAGATACAGAGCCAGGGAAACACTTTCGATTCGACAGCGAAGAACCTGAATTTCCCGAAAGCACCGAGCCAGAGATGCCGACGAGTGCACAACCAGAGGTGCAAGATGACGCAGATGACAGCAGCGACGATGAAGCCCCAGAAACTGTGGATAACTCCGCCCAGCTGTCTAGGATGAAATCAGATGCTAAGAAGCGGGAAAGAGCGCGACAATTGTTCGTATTCGATGACCTCCTAGTCTAAATTGGGTCTCTTGCTAACAGGATGACAGAGAAGAACAACTGAAACGAGAAAAGCGGCGACAATTGGACGAAGCTCGCAAGGGCCAAGCGAAAGCTTCAGGCAAACGGAAGGGAGCCCCCGTCTCTCAAATTGCGCCAGGAGCTGGTACTCCTGAAGATCTAGTATCCGAGAGCTCAGCGACGCTGCAAGGCTCCATCACCCAAGATGCTCGACGCCAGACTCTCCCCGCTCTCCTGCCAGACGACATCCTGAATGCAGTTCCTGAGATCCGACCACCAACACCTCCACCAGAAACACAGTCTGTAATTCAGAAGAAACCAACCAAACTCCGATTCCTCGATAAGAAGGAGAAGGCTCCGAAGGATGTTAGAATGGGCGACGTCGCTATCCGTGTACTGGATAGCGATAACTCACGGAAGCAGTTCGCCACTGCTCTTCCGCCCAAGTCTTCAAAAACGGGACGAGGCGCGAAAGACGCATGGTTGAAACAAGCTCGGAGCACGGGGTATGTCAATGGTATGAGGATGGCCAGCAGTGGCTCCAAAGGCTTCGTGCGCAAGTGATCTACTTCTTGGGCATTCCCTCTCCTTAAAATTATTCTAGCTGGGATTTTTATCGGTACATAACACATTTGAAAGAGGTATATCCGAAATTGCAATTGTTGGGCGTTTGTTTGGGTGATAGATGCGATGATCACAGCGGAATAATGCATGTAGATTGGAAGCACTAACGCATGCTTTCTTTTTCTTTTATCTCCATATTGCTTTATTCACTTAATCAGGTTCAACTACTCTGTATGACTTGTAACCTACTTATTCAAGTATCAACCAATTTTGGAAGTAAGAAAGTGATAAACAGTGTTGAGAATTTGCGTCCAATTTCCAGGATTGCCGCACGTGCAAAGCTTGAGCTTCTTTCTTTTGACCCATCCGTCGTCTTTCAACAACAAACTCTGCCTCCCAACTATCTTGAACTATCTCGAACCAATGCTCAATTCCCTTATCTGACATGATTGAATTTTGATTCCTATGCGCTTGATCTAATATGGCGTCCGCTACCGAAAGCTCTCCCCTCCTCCCTCAACACCAGCGCCCATCAAGCTCCAATACGTCACCGCGAGGAAACCGACCACCGCGAACAGTGACCTTCAATCCGCTTGCGACAGTCAGTACCTACCAGGATTACACCTCTGCGGATCCAACCTTCAAACCCTTGACCTCCGGCTCGCCTTCAAATTCAAATCCGTCTCAACAAAGAGCGACCGGGTTCTCCGCCCTGAATAGCAAGCTCCATCGTCGCAACAGCCATGGAGCAGTGCCTTCGTCGTATCCCACCGCAAAGGTCGGCCCGCAAAGAACAACAAAGACAGCGCAGAAATTGAAGCTTCTACCTGATCCTGTGACAGAGGAGGAACTAGCTGAGGATGATGATGAGACAACTCCGTCGGACGTTTATAGACAGATCGCGCGAATCAAGGAACCGGCCGCTCGGAGCCTTGCGGCGAAATTAGGAAAGGCGGACAGGGACAGGCTTCCCAGGGTGACCGCGTACTGCACGGCCAATTCTTATCGATTGGATGGAGTCTTTAAGTTTTTGAAGTCACGGTCCAAGACCCGCGGTGCTAATCCAAAGTTGTTTGACGAATGTGTATACTCAGCATTTGACTACCAATACGAGGAGAAACAGAAAGCTGGGAATAATTCGCATAATGTCGATACGGAGAATACTCACACAGTCGAGCGGATACCCAGGGAACGCAGATTCTCGGACAGTGCGGTGGAAGTGAGCGATAATCTTGTGAATCGGAGAGAGGACCTGATCGACCTACATGAACCCGGCTCTCATTCTAACATACAAAGTACGTCCGAGCCTTCAGCTCTTGACAACCCGGATATCGATACCACAATCCACACACCGGAGGTTTTTCTTTTTGATTACGGCACCGTGGTCACCTGGGGCATGTCACCGACCCAGGAGTCTCGTTTTCTGTCGGACATATCAAAGTTTGCGACGTCGATTCTGAGCCCGGAAGACACGCAGGTGGAGAACTTCAACTTCTATTATGCCCGTGAATACCAAGCCCGAATATACAACGACTTTATCTCGCTGCGAGATCCACGAAACTACATGATCAAACTCGCCATCTCGCATGCCCTAGCTCAGTCTGTCAAGACCTCTCTTTTCGAAGACCTTGTCTCAGAGACAATTTCAAATACCGCGCCGTTACCGGCTCAAATCGCGCAGACCGGAAGCGTCAATCTCTCAAGACGGCAGATTAACATGCAAGTTGGAGAACTTTTTATCCTTCGGATCAATATCCACTTGCAGGGCTCTGTCTTAGACAGCCCGGAACTGATGTGGGCGGAACCGCAACTGGAGCCTGTCTACCAGGCAGTCCGGAGTTATCTCGAGATGGACCAACGCGTGACCCTCTTGACTGAGCGACTTGACGTGATAGCGGATCTTCTCGCCGTGCTGAAAGATCAATTGACCCACCGTCACGGTGAGTATCTTGAGTGGATAGGTACGTAATTCAGTTCTCTTGATTGCTTGCAGTTACTAATACAGTGCAGTTATTGTTCTCATTGCCGCAGAGATCCTTGTGGCAGCCATCAACATTGTTGTTGATTTGTACGCTGGCGTCGACTAGCCGCAGTGGTGCAGCATATGCAGGGCAGTTATGCACTGACTTCTTCACGGCGCGGAGTTGAGGAGTCTCGTTAGGCACTGTACTATAGCTATTTCTAAGGACTGACGCGATACGGGCCAATCTGCAGTTATACATACATCCTCAGGCTGAGCCAGTCTATTACTACGCACACACTTACCACGTACAAACATGTTACTCATTTATCATTAACCGAATTAATGTAATACTGTTCCATGACAAATTGACCTGAAATCTTGCCTTCGTGTTGTCCATGGCAAGACTATCAGATAGTCTGGTTCAATGCATCCCAGGGTTTATCCTCGCTTGCCTCCTAAATCTCAAAACAAAAATCTTTACTCGATTCACCACCACCAACGCAAATACTAGTATATTCAGCTAAAGAGCTGATGACCTTCGCTTGCGCTTGGCGGAAATTCTTTTTTTTTTTTTTTTTTTTTTTCATATATTACCTACTTTGTACATGGTCTAAGGCTCGAGTTACTTTCAATAAATATAGGTAGATGTTTAAGATGGACCGTGAACGGTCTTTTGTTCTACTCGAGCGGATGATAGACAAGACGCTCGACAGTGTATCAAAATAACAAAAACCGGGGATTGCAGATCGATCAGGTTGTTTAGGTCCTGAAACAACTTAGACCATCACAGTCATGTCACCATCTAAGGGAAATATTGATGGAGGCGTACCGGTATACACGGAGTTGCTTTTGATAGCCAGCCATGAAGACCATTCCAGTCAAATAGGTATGTCTAGCCTAGTTTTTCATCAACTGCCTTACATGTTGCACGGCAAGGGCCTCAGCACATGAAGAAGAAAACATTCCCCTCAAGCTAGCTAGCGGTATCTTACTTGTGCCTATCCTGTTAGCTAGGGATCCTGCATATGTTTCTTCACCCCCCCCCCGACTTACAATTAAACTTCATTATCAGATGCAGTGTCTTCCGCGGCCGCTCCTTCAAGAAGACGTGTCATGATATCATCAAACCCCCCAACTTTTTGAGCGAGTACAGTCGCCTGGTTCATGAGTTTCCAGATGAGACCGATGATTTTGTGTCGATCCATGTACCAGGACAACGATAATCTGGAGTACTTTATAAAGCAAGAGAAGTTAGACCTCTCCCAGAAAATTCTAGTAGGATGAGTCTTTACCCGACCACTGTCACTGAGGTGGAAGAACTGCCAATCATAACTGTCTGTATAAAGCCCATAGAAATCCACATCCTCACCGGCCATTTTCCGAGCGCGATGGATGACCGCTATTTGACAGGATGTAACAAAAAAAGTCCACCAACAAGCAGCATTCACAGCCTGACTTACACATAGTTGCAAGGGTCTCCCAACTCTCATCAAATAGGTCAAGTAAATCCTTTCTGAGAACAATCAGATTTGAGTCCATACCTTAGAGTGTAGTTCACCGTCACCTCCACAGGTTCAGCCCTCCCCTCGGAGATGACATCAACAGTGAACTTTTGGTCGCAGACCCAGGAAGGTGCTGGAGAGGCTTCACCGTGTGTTGAATATCATTGTTTTGATGTGCCTTCTTCACCTTGGTTAATAGCAGTAGTAGAATAGCATCCAGTCTAGGTCGTATCAATCTTTTGTCGCAAGGTCCTGTATTGAATGCCGAACAATAGTCATCAATCAGAAGCTCTGAAGTTTTCACGTCAATACTAGAGACCTCGTGTGATTCTTGGTAGACAGGACGAACCAAGATCTTCTAGCATACAAGGCTCTGCAACAATCTGTTCGACCTGCCATGCCTTTTCATCTTCTGCAGCGGCGGTGCTATCAAGTAGAAAGCAGAAAGTATGGTAGCTTCGAAAGAGTATCTCTTATAGGCGAGCAAAAGATAGTGAGAGGGAGAGATAGACTTTAGTGAGGCAAGACTGGAATTTAAACCCTTCCAGTAGGTATTGACAGCCTGAAGTAACTCATCTCTTGATTTAGGTTTATTCACTTTCGGATGATTTTCTGGATTCTTAACTTCTTCACTTCTTCACCTCTTCACTCCACTATACTACCCCCCTCTGTACGAACTCACCACGTCAAGATATGCAGCGCTCCCAGGATATCCAAAGCGACAAAGGTGAGCCTGTCAGCTATTTCAAATTAGGCCTTAATCTCTCCCTTGCGCCATTGCCTTCGAGTCTTTCCCTTCGAGTTATCCCCTTCCTTTGCCACGGTTTTTAGTGGCTCTCTACCTCACAGCAGGCGCTCTCCGTCACATACTGTTACTCCTCGTTCCAATCTAGACATGTCTCACACAATAGTAGCAAAGATGGAGAGCATTCTTGGCCACTTGGAGGATAAGGTCAATAGTATTCTTCGCCACGAAGATCGACACGTACAGAGAGAGGTTGAAAACGCTTTCGCACATGCGATACCGAAAGCGAGGAACATGCCCGCCAGGAGCAAAAAGAGAAAGCCCCAGTATTGGCCGTCACCAGTCTCGGACCAGGAGAAGTGGAAAAGCTTTTCCACCTCCAAATCAGCCAGTCTACGAATCACTGGGATTTAGCCCTGAATGAAAGACGATTGACACCGCAGCACCTTCGTAAGTCATAAAACTTCGCACACAAATTCCCCCTCTTTCAGCCAGCATCTAGCAGTCAACTGATTACATTTTAACAGGAAATGCGCTAGCAGACTACGGGTTTGCATTGTCGGGTGGCAGTGAGAACGAAGCGAAAATGAGAAGCCACATTGAGGCAGTCATGTTCACCACGCTCGCCGCGTTGGGGGAGTCGGATTCTGGCAACGCGAGGGACTCTATCGCTTTGAGTCGCTTGATTCATTTCGAGCTAGGACGAGATATGAAACTCCCTTGGATCAAGGCCGGAAGGAAGTGTATTGTTTCAGGTAGAACGGATTATTCGCTTTGGCACGGCGACGCAGGCCATATAGAGGCGAACATGCTGGTCGTAGAGGCCAAAAAGCGCGGCGAGTCGGGGACATCCCAGGCACTGTCGTACATGGGTAGGTCACGCTAATAATTCTTCTGTGTCAATAGACTGCGACTAACAACAACAGCGATGCTTCACCATGCTAGGAGAAAGGCTGGCCGCAATGACACTTCAGTCTATGGAATAGCTACCGATAGCTATCACTGGGCGTTTCTGTACCTCGATATCCACTCGGAAGTAAGTTGTAATAATTAGAAGATCATCGTGGTTTGATATTGGCTAATAATAAATGCATTGTGCAGTATACGGTCTTTCGTTATGATTGGGATCACGGATACGCGGTCGAGATCATCTTGACTCTGGTAAAGGTCATGCGCCATGCTAGCAGACTGGCGGCTTCGTCGGAAAGTCGCAGGGGCTCGTTGGAGGAAATGGCGGGTGTAGAATATTGAGGGGATTCTTTATGCCTTTTCCAAGCCAGCCTAGTTGAGGAGCTAGGTACTCAAAGGCAAGAGAAGGGGGAAGTCATAGCTTGTTTGGGATACCATGGCCAGAATGGTGCTAGCAGTTTATGCTTATTGCGCATCCTAGAATCGACTGATTTAATATTGGTATGAGCCACACGTAGTTTCTAGTTACTACATAGGGAATGGGATCCCACACGGAAACCCTAAGTAAACTTACGTCACGGGTCTAGAGGATCATCATCTGAATTCCCCAAATAGGAAGCTACTCTCTGATTGGTCGGAGGATCTACATCTCACGATGATTGTGATAACCACGGTAGTAGTTTTTTTTTCTCCCCCGAAGACCTCGGGGATAACAAGGGTTTTGGAGAATGGTAATTAGAGTCCGTAAACTCCGGGGGGATACTGTATCTACATACTGGGGAGTTCGGGATGGTTCGAAAGGTATAAATATGTGCACCACGTACGGAGTAAGGGTTATTTTCTCGTCTTCTCTGTACACAGACAAGAAAGCAATACTCGACTCATCATCTTCAAACATCTATTCGAAAACCAACATCTCGTTTCTCTCTTTGTATATCTTCGTTCTTCACTATCAAGAAAAAAAGATAGCAGAAAATGGCCGCCGAAGTCTCAACCCAACCCCTAAACCTCCCCTTCCTCGCAACAAAGCAGTCCACGACAGGAAACACCTACATCGTAACGGGCGCAAACACCGGTCTAGGCTTTGAAGCAGCAAAACACCTCGTCGCCCTCGGCGCCAAAAAGGTAATTCTAGCCGTGCGCTCCCTCCCCGCCGGCTTCGCCGCGAAGCAGAAAATCGACACCGCAACAGGAACAACCGATATCGCGGACGTATGGGCGCTTGACCTGAGTAGCTATGACTCCGTCAAGTCCTTTGCGAGGCGAGCAGAGAGCGAATTAGAGCGACTTGATGCAGTGATTGAGAATGCGGCTGTGGCGATTGGGAGCGCGGAGTTGGCGGAGGGTCATATCTTGCCGCTGACGGTGAATGTGCTGAGTACGTTTTTGTTGGCTGTGTTATTGTTGCCG
Source organism: Aspergillus cavernicola (assembly GCA_027569065.1). Classification (NCBI taxonomy): domain Eukaryota; kingdom Fungi; phylum Ascomycota; class Eurotiomycetes; order Eurotiales; family Aspergillaceae; genus Aspergillus; species Aspergillus cavernicola. The sequence goes on along the minus strand of JAPDEK010000057.1, from coordinate 122,381 downwards.
AAGATGAGGAGAGATGCGGAGGAGTTTGGGATTTTGCCGCGGTTGGTTGTTGTTACGTCGGGGGTTGGGTTTGATATGCATGAGCCTTGGATGGGGATTAGGGAGGATCCGTTGGTGGGAATTGATGGGGTTGATCGTGAGAAGGTGATGATCACGTATGTTGTCTTTCTTCTTTTCTCTCTCATTCCTAGACTGGGTTGAGACTCGCTGGTTCTGACTGTGATTGTGTTGGCTAGGTACCCCGTTTCCAAGCTTATGGATACCTTGTCTGTCCGGGAGCTAGCGACATTGCTTCCTGTGGAGAAAGGGAAGGTCGTCATTAACGCTGTCTGTCCGGGCCTTTGCAAGACCGAGCTTATTCGGAATGCGCCCCCGGCTTTGAAGGAGTCGATTTCCCAGAACCATGAGCAGTGGGGACGGACGGCAGAGGATGGCAGTCGAACGCTTCTCGCCGGTGCTGTGCTAGGTAAGGAGAGCCATGGATGTTTCCTTAGTTCTTGCGAGATCAGAGAGTAAGTCGCCTCAGACTCATATGCAGTGGAGCCATATTGACAACTGTTGCAGGGACAAAGTCCCCGAGTGGGCCAAGGACGAGGAGGCAAAAAAGTGGCAGAAACACCTGTGGGACCTCATTGTAAAGGAATTGGAGACGGTTGAGCCCGGATGTGTGCAGAAGGCGTTGGAGTGATATGTCGCTAGCTTGTTAGTTGGTTTTGTTGACTTAGGGCAATTGATCTGGTTTATTTGAGAATTCGAGCATCCTTTGCGCAGAGCACAGAGCTATACCCGCTCGGTCATGGAGCACATTCACCCATGGAAATCCAGCAACTGTCTTTTTGACATCTTCCCAGGAGACAAGACCTAGGGATTGCATTGCAGCCTCAGTTGTTGGAATCAGCCACTCATCATCCGCAGGTTTGAATACCCCGACAACGCCGATATAGAGTATCCAGATCCGCACATTCTGCACAAATCGACTTCCCTCCCCTGCCTCAATAGACGAAGACAGATTCTCAACAGCGAGTCGAAGTCGGCGCGAAAGAAGCGGCTTATCAAGGACGCGATGGTCCAGCCCCGTCAAAAACGTCGCCAGAAACGCTACCAACCCCAAGTGAACCGCGTTCTCAAGCTCGCTGAGACCCGTATCAGCACAGGTACCGGAATCTTCACCCTCCCCTAGTGGATTGATATGCAGCAAGCGATGCCCAAGAAGTAGAATGGAGCTGTGAAACTCAATCCCGTCCATCCTCTGTCTATACCCGGCAATCGCATCGTAAATCACCATGCCGAGGTACCTCATATCCGAAAAGACCATCCACAGCTCATCTCGCAGATGTCCCTGCAAGAACGAATCCAAGTCAAGCCCACTACCCAACTCACCTCCCTTCCCACCATCAACATAAACACACCCCGACGTTCGAAGCGCCTCAATCCCTTCAACCCCAAACAATGTCCTCGTCCCAAGTTGCAACGCATACTCCAAATCAGCTCTACCTCACCATTAGCCCACCCACAACCAATCACCTTCAAGCAGGTATAAAGAAAGAAAGAAAAATACCTCAAAACCTTCTGCATAACCCGCCAACACTCCCTACTCAACCTCACCACCCCCCCGCGCAACTCCACCATCCGTCTCAGCCCCTTAACATGGATATACCCGCGCGCATACTGGCCCTGCAACCGCTCATACTGCGACATAACCACCAGGATCGCAATCGTCATATCCGACGTTGCTTCGTTCCCACATAGCCGCTTTTGGATTATCCGGTAGGTACGCGCGATATGGTGCATTCCCTGTGTGGTTTCGTTGCGGTGGTTGCGGTGGCAGAGGATTGAGGTTGCGAGGGAGCAGTGGAAGTCTGGCTTGTGTTAGTTTTCTGTTATCATCTATAGCTATAGGATATAATGGGATGGGGTGGGATGGGAGATACACACAAGCCTCATCTAGAAAGATATACCTCACCCAAACCGATGACGTATGATCCGGATTTACCAAAGCACCATCAAGATCCGGATTATGTTTTATACCACAGAAGAAGAAAATAGCTTGGTGGACTAGATATCTTGATTCCCCGCGAACAGGTACAGGGAAGAGAAGGCCATCGTCCCATTGGCGATCAATCCCAATCTCAATCTCCACATTACTCCTGCTACTACTAGCAGACTCCCGGATGTTTTTGTTCTTCTCTTCTTGAGACTTCTGCGCCTGTGCCTTGCGAAGACATGAAGGGACGTGGAATGGAGCTGCGGCTGATGAGTCTTTGAGAGCGAGGGCTTTTGATGGGCGTGTTACTGTTTTGTTGGCGTTTTTCCCTGTTGCTACGTGGCTGCGGATACGCTTTCTGGAGGTACGGTCGATGGCGGTCGTGTTGTCGATGAATTCGAAGGGCATGTTTATTGTTGTTTCTCTTCATACGAATTGCAGGAAATGTAATCTTGAGGGGTTGGGTTGAAGAAGTCGAGACTCGAGAGCTTGGGGTCGAATTATAGTCCGGAGATACCGGAGCTATCGGGGCATATACTAAGCACTAACTTCAGGCGCTAACATTAACAAATTCTACAATATAACGCCTATCATGTCCAATAATATATAATTTGGCTATTAGAATCTCTTACATACAGCAAACTCAAGCCTCCGAGGGCTGGTCAACCTTCTCAGCAACTTGCCTCCGGCGGAGCCTTCCTGCAGCATCGTGCTCCTCATCCCAGCTCGCAAGCTCGTGGTTGGGCACCTTGACCAGTTTATGAGCTGTCTCACCTGCAGGTCCTGAGATGATTGTCTGGCGGAACGCATAGTTTCCGAATCTCGGTAGAACCTTGATGTAGATAACGTAGTAGACACCGCAAGAGGCAATACTGAGAATCAATGTTAGCTCGTGTGCATGTGAAACGGAGAAGAGTACGTACAAAGAAATTCCTACGACGACATATGTTCCGTACCAGAAGCTCACGTTGCCTCCGTTTGCACCTTCTGTGGGTGGGTACCAGGGCGCAACAAGCAGGTAGAAATTAGCGACGATTGCGAAGTAGACGACAACGCTCCAGGCATGCCACTCCGTTCGGGGAATGTTGAGACGTTTTCGTTGTCTTCGGATGAGCAGCAGCCCAATGGCAAGGAGGAAGTGGAACATGCTTTGGGGGTATACTCCCAGATTGACGACTACACAACATGTTAGTGATTGGACGGTTCCGGTGCGTATCTTGCATACTAAAGTTAAAGGCATCACCGGCTGGAGGTGCTATGACCATGAGAGATGTCAGAACCCACTTCAAGAAGTACGGGCCTAGCGGGGTTCCAAAGGGACGGGTCGAGGTCCAGAACTTGGTAAATGGAAGAACACCTTGCCTGTATATCATGTAAGTCGGTTGCTGAAGAATATGGATTCGAAATGCGTACCTGCCACACTCGCGCAGCATTCGGGACGACCCAATAAGAACAGCGAGCAAGTTTCCGAAAGCACTAATACAAATCAGGAAGTTCAGCGCACGAGATGCGCCGCCAGACCCAAAGGTGTTCCCAAAGAACAGACTAGCGACATTAACTTCTGAGTTGATGATCTCTTCCTTGCTCGCCGCAGCGAAGTAGGCAATATTGGCAAACATGTAGAGGATGCCCGTGACCAAGAGTGACACAGGGGCGCTCCACTTGAGCGTCTTGGTAGGGTTCTTGACCTCATTGACTAGATTGAAGGCGTTCTCGTATCCTGAATAGGAGAACATCACGCTCACAAGGGCATTAGTGGCTCCATACACCGTGGCGCCTTCGCTACCTGAGAATGCGTTACGGAAATGAGCTGTTGGATCCTGAATAGAAGAAACATTGCCACCAAGGACAACAAGTCCAGTGATTGCGATGCTGTACTCATTAGAGGCATGATTCGAGTATGGGGCATTCTTAGGCACTAACAAAGTCAATGTAGCGAGTTTGATCCACCCGATGGCGTTGGAAAGGTGCAGAGACCACTTCGTACTGAAGGAAACAGCTATGCCCATCATCAGCATATGGCTACCGTAATAGCTCACTATATTAACCCAGAACTGCCACCGTATACGACGCAACAGCAACCCCCTTGAGCTGCCAATCTGAAGGACTCGCCTCTGCAAGTCTGAACAAATAATTGGCCAAAACTAGAAACGATGTTAGTGCAAATTTGTGTAAAGAGACAAGTCAACATACCAATAGAATTGCTACTGCTGAATGAGAAAATTACCGTCTGCATCGCAAACACGGTAGGAAAGAAATATCTTGGACGAGGATACGCCTGCTCCAAGTAGACGGCCTCCGACCCAGACCGACTAGGGAAGTATGACGAGAATTCGAGGTAGACGGAGAGCATGCTCGAAGCCACAGCGAACCCTATCACCCAGTAAAACAGAGCCAGCCCAACAGAGCCAGTTCCGCTCAGGACCGACGAAGCTAAACCAGACAAACCAATGTCAGCTCCTGAACCAATACCTGTGGCTGTCAGGTGTCACCTACGAGTAGAAAATACTCCGGTTCCAACCATCTTGCTGATGTTTATGAAGATCAGGGTGACATGGCCGGCAGAGTAACCAAGCGGAGAGTTGACTTCGATCGGGGCCCCAGAAGCCTCCTGGTAAGTCGGCAGGGAGGAATTGGCACCGGCTTCTGCAGTGTACTTCAGACTGCCACCGTTAATGATGGTATCATCAGACGCCGCAGCCTGCTGGGTGGTAGTGGCTGGAGACTTGAAGAAATTCATCTTGGAAGAAGGGACGATCAATTCTCGGATTCCCGTTGCTGAGCAGCATTCAAAAACACCCTTGAGGCGGCCGCCTTATATCCATAGCCAAATTTGTCGGTTCTCATCGTCGTACGTTATGGCGTAATCCAGTCCGTCTGCCCTGGCAAGCCACTTGCAAAAGCAAGCAGGAGGGAGGACATGGGTTTCACTGAGAAAATGAACATGGTTACATTCGCCAAGTCTCTTGTCTCCTTCGAATTTCCTGGGCGATAGTTAACGAGAATCCCTAGAGAAGTTTGATCAATGAGAGGGCGAGATTGCACAAGATCAAGCACTCATGGCGTACATATCACTCTCAACCTGGTCCCTGATTGCAATTTGCAACCAACTATAACCTTAGCGATCGTTCAGTGGTAATCTCTTTTCTCGGTGGCTTGAGGAATGCATCAGGTTTTGAAGTCGTCTCTGAGAGACGAGTCTGAGCCTATTTAACCGACAGCTTTAGCAGCTCTGATTCGGAAGACTCTAGAAATATGCACGAATCGGCGACATTGACAGTCTCGTGGCTCATGGTGCAATGCAGCCTAAGATGAGACATTGAGATTTAATTAAAGACATCGTCCCTCATTCACTTCCATGTGGGCTAGAACCAAGAACCTAGAACCTAGGGGACCATCGACTCCGTAAAGCGCTCAATTCACCGAATCAATCCAGATCAATCCGGCAAATCTATCAAGTTGTATTTCCATATAACACCCCATGCAATTAAGTAAGACTTTCGAGGAAGGAGCCCAGAGAAATGAAGTAGAAACTCGTCCATAAAGCCCGCCGAACGCCTGAGAAAACAATCGTCAGAAACTACTACCAATTCACCCTTGACTCTCCTCTCTCAACTCCTTGGTGTCCATATCCATCGGCGTTGCCGAGTTTTCCGCCGAAGGATCTATAGCTCGCTCTCGTGAAATATCTCTGATCTGACTCCCCCGATCGCTAGGGTTGGGGGTCTCCTTCTCCGCCCCAGACCCATGACCCTGTTGAATCCGAAAAGTAGATATCATCTCCTCTTGCGACAGCGCCGGTGCAAGTCGCGGCCACGTTGACGACGCTTCAGGTGTCTCCGCCCCGCCAGGCAGGTCGTCGTCATCAATGTTGAGGCCTGACTTGCGGGACCGTTTCACGCGCAGGGGTCGTTCTTGCGGCTGGGTCATACATTAGACGATCAGCCGACAGTCAACAAACGAACAAAAGCGAATGGGCCTTGCAAAACTCACTGTGGGCGGTTGCTCATCTGAGCTCCCCTCCGTCTCGTCCTCAAAGTATCCCGGCCCCGATCCATTCCTCGTCGCAGAGATTCCGTTTAGGCTTGCGGAGTTGGACATCGTGGCGGTGGCGCGGGCGCGCAGTTCGGGGTTCGCGCCTGCTTGAGCTTCCTCGGCCATTCCGGTGACGGTTGCTAGGCGTTCGAGCAGGATGCAGGACTCTAGACGCATCTTTTGAATGTATTGCCAGCCGCGCCGGTTGCGAAGGCGCATCAATTCATTTTCGGCTTCAATTTCGCTGAGGCGTTTCTTGAGCGCGATGCATTTTCGTTTATAGGCGATTTCGACGCTGGGCGGGTTTGTCGAAGGTTGGGATGTTGATGTTCTCGATTCCATTGTTGTGTCTTGCAGATAGGGTGGAGTGAGGGTGAAGGTGAGAGTCCGTGAGTCTGACGACAGTAGTGACAAGTATATCGAGAAAGCAACTATTCCGTTGAATTAAGGGGAAACGGTCAAATGGAGGCCGAAGAGAGGTCTAGAAGTAAAGAAGTTCTAAGCTTAACACTGGATTGCCAAGAGCTTTAAGGCGGTCAGCACTACATACATTCACAACAAACTTGAAGCTCATTATTACTTCTATCTATCCATTCCCATTAAATCTAATGTCCTGTCGTCGGGAGGCCAAGGAACACCTTGAAGGAGTCATAACTGTTTTCATTAGCAACACTGGTCTCAAACAGGAATGCGAAAGAGGACTCACATCAACCACTGGAAACCAGTCAACGTCCCAAGCATCACGATTCTTGTTGGAAGACCATTCCACAATCCCGGGAACCCAATATTCCCATAGATCCTCGAGACTGCCTTCATCGCCGACTCGCCCGCTAATTCAGTCAGCACGCAGCCACCAGGACTCGTGGAAATGATACATACCCTTCCGATCAGCATTCAGCTTACTGACCAAAACATCAGCAGGATGGCTGACAATCGCGCAGAAAATCCCCGCAATATACCCTCCCGCAAAGCTAACCCCGGTCTGCTGCAGCCCATTGAAGCTCTCCTTCGGCTTCCCCAAAGTCCTATAGATAAGGCTAACCGTCTCCTCAAACGTCGCAAACTTCGTCATCGTATACGGGATCTGCCTCGCCCACAGGGGATACAACCCTTTATACAGCCCCGACAGGCCGTCCTGCGCAACAACCTTACTCCACCCTTCGCGCATGGTATTCGCAAACGGCGGTAACGTCGTCTGCATGCGCACCTTGATCGCTTCGAACGGGCAGAGGGCCACATCAGCTATGAATTCAGCCGAGGCGCTCGCGCCGAGATGCACGAGTGTGCGGTTCGTTTCGGGAAACATGCGGTCGCCGTATAGGTATTTGAAGTATTCGTAGAAGCCGTATTTGCCGGCTCCTTGGAAGGAGTAACCCACGAATGTCGGGGACCATCCGAAGAAGATTCCGCGGATGCCTTCTTTTGAGATGATGGATCGCCAGGCTGAGAGGTTCGAGGTGTATATCTTCGGGTCGACTTGTCGGCGGCATTTTACTAAGTCGAGTGGTGTTACTGAGGTGTGTGTTGGGCCTGCACATGTTAAGTCTTGGTTCAATGATTCCAATGACAGCCCAAGTGCATCAGAACTTACCGCAAGCTTCATATCAAACACCATAACGATTGTCAGCTCCATCATTCACCAAAACTTCAAATATGCTGATAGGTAGTCATACCAATAATCCCACCCAGCGTACAGGCACCAAAATACTTGAGCGAGTTAGGCTCGATCTTCCCAAGCGGGAACTTCAAGTTTGTCTCCTGCGCTGCCATATTGTACTCTGTCTGTCTATCTCAACCGAAGTAGAAGTATAATCAACGATCGAGAAACCAAATCAAATCCAATCTCAAATGATAAATAATAAGAGAGATCTAGTCTACCATATATAAGACAAGAAAGAAGGAACGAAAGCTTGACCAGGGCTGTGGATTACTTATGTCGTCAGCACCACCCACCTCTCCGTAATAATGCTATGTCGTAGATAGTCGTACCTGTGCCGAACCCGGCTAGAAAGGCATCTTTTATGCGTTCATAGCTTATCTCCTGGTCTGGATTTGAGTTATCGTTTCCCTGCCTTTTTATTCGCCTTTTGCGGTCGCGGTTGCGTGCCGGGTTCCGATCTACCTAGTTAGTATCTACCATGTAGCTTACTACTGTGTATAAAGAACTAATTATTATTATCAAAAAGGGTTTTATGCTGTAAATGTACCTCCCGAATGGGGTTTGGGCTGACGTCATACATCCGGAGGTACTTGCGGCCTAATCCTAATTCTTGGATAGAAGCTGGATGCAAATCTATTTTGAACCCACATAACTGTACTAAGTCTAAATTTGCAATGGTAATATGGTCCATGGACTATTCATGAATAATAACAGTACTATTAAAGAGAAGTAATACACAGACCTCATAGTATAGAGGGAAAAAAAACATCTATAGTTACGGAGTAGTTCCTGTATACTTGTATAAGTTATCGGCCGTGTAGTGTAGATTCTGTCATGGGCGTATATGAAGTAACGTGGCGCCACGTGACTGCCCCATAGTTTCATTAATATATAGTAGAACTGGGCGATCTTGTACTCTATTTATATCCAGACATGGTAGATAGGATAGATATACAATATATGTATATTCTTATCAAAACAAAAGAAAGAGAAAAGCAAATAGTTTATAGATAGATAGATGTATATATATAGCAATCCATAATCCAAAACCATCCTTAACCCTATATCCATATCCATTTCCAATCCAAAAAATGCTATACTACATAGTACAGATTAACCCAAACGCCACACTGAAGTAGTACGTATAGTCTCACAAATGAGTCCCAAAAAACGGCTGAATCGTACTACTACTCCCAGACAACTTCCTCGGCTGACTCGACGCATCCTCAGCCAAAATCAGCGCGAGTTTGATCCCCAGAGCCGATCCGATTCGCGCTAAACAATCGCGGAGCTGTTCCTTCTGGGATGGAGTAGCGAAACCACATGAAAGGATGTACCATAATGGCCAGATCATACTATACACTGAGAACGCGCGGGCGCGGGGTTTGGGTTTGGTTTCTAGGGAAGAAGAATATGATGATGATGGTGGGGTGGAAGAGGAGGGGGAGGTTGTCGGGGTCCCTGTGATGTCGACGTCGCCGAGGCAGAAGGGGATACTGAGGCAGATGTCTGTTATCAGTTTTTGGATTATTGCTGGTGTTCCCGTGTCGATGGGGATGTCGCCGGTTGCCGCGGCGAGGCTTTGGCGGAGTTCGAGCATGATGAGATGGGAGATTATACGGATGGCGCGGTGATAGGTCCAGATTGAGGCGATGGAGAGGTGGTGGTAGGTTAGAATGGGGTCGTGATCGTGGTCGTTGGCTCCCTGAGCGTAGGTGACGAGAGGAAGCCAACGTTCTGGTAGATCGTGACTCCAGGATGTGAGTTCAAGGTCTATTTGTCGGCCCTTCAGGAGGAGGAGACCTAGTTGGTTGATGATATCGGTTTCTAGGGGCGTTGAGGCCGATGCCGAAGCTGACGCTTGGAGCGAGGTTGTGGCTAGGAACAGCTGACTGATTTTGGATGCGACCAAGATCATGCGTGCGAGTGGATCTGCGCCGCTCAGGCTTTCGACTATCCAGTCTGTGTCGTAATGCGGTCTTTCGCGGAGGGCGAGAATCTCGATATGCTAGGTCATTTGTTAGCATTGCTATGGAGGTGACGATGCTTAGGACAGAGCCAAAGGATGCGAGGGGGGTGTAACTACCGTATGTGTATAAGCAAAATGAAATAACGCCCTTCCCTGCGCATGCCCTAATTGTCCCTCCCCCCGCATTTTCATGAGTAGCTCAAACCCCGCCGCATGGGAGCTCGCAAGCCCATTCCGCTCCCCCGTGATATCCTCAAACAGCGCGCACAACACCATAGTCGCAAATGTCTCGTCCTTGACAGCTTGAGTTTGCGTAGCCAGTGCCTGCCGCAGTCCCCGCAAAGCGCTCCCAAAGTACCGTCTAGCACGTAGGGTAAGCGATGATGCATTGACATGATTGCTCAGCGTCATCAAAGCCGTCGCATCAACGGCGAGGCGCAGGCAGGAAGCCGCTAGACTTTCGGATCCATCATCCCGACAGACAGCGTATAAAGATGGCAAGAATGACAGGTAACTGATTTCCTCGCCAGGGTCATCGCCAGAGGTATACTGGTCGAAGAAATAGCAGACAGCTCGCTCCTCCCAGGTGGAGTCAGCCACCGGGTGAAAGGTTAGTGATGGGGCAGTAGAGTCTCGCCGACGTCCCCGCTGAGTGTTCTGGGGCAAGCCACTGGCTTTCTTGACAAGCTGTTCGACTTTAGACGTCTCATTCCTGAAAATCGATTCGAGTCGGTAGCCCGGACAAGGCCGTCCGTAAACACGACAGTTGCGGCACTCCGGAAGTGCTTCGTCGCACTTTTTTCTTTTTCTTAGCTCATGTAATCCAGTAAAAAAAGAAAACAAAAGGCTGAAACAAGAAGCCAATAGTATTCTCTCCGGGGGTACATGAAGCATAACATAATAGATCTCGTCCTACCTTGATCTTGCGTTTGCGACACAGATGACAACCCCGGCTTCTTCCACAATATACCATGTTTGCTTGCTGAAGCCGTGGATGGGAGTGTACTATCAGCTGTATATTTTCTTTGTTGATTCCAGTCAGACCCGAGATTCTAGTGATTGAGTACAAGATCTCGCTAGTCAGGAAGCGGACATCGTGACCTTAACCTCGGGGCTTCGTAGCAGAGCAGTTGCACCTCCGAGTGTGCTTTTCGAACAAAACAGGCCTACACAGTCCCAAATCAATAGATCGGCTTCATTCAGATGTAGGCGATCGATGTGTACCATCCCCAGACTCGCTGACTGTCGAGGTTCAAGCGGGAAACGCCGCTAACTAACCTTGGTAGGTGGTCAGCTGACGAATAGGATTGCCCACTACTCTACCTACTCCATACTAGTAGTTAGTAGTAGTAACAGCATGAAAGGACAATTGTAGCTTCTATTCTTATGTTCGTCTATTACTAGTTAGAACCGGTGGCTAGAATTCAGAGCACATGTATGGAACTTTTTGAACTTTTGCTATCAAAATAGGCACCTCCTGAGGTGCACCTGCAATAAAAACCTAAGACCCAAACAGTATCAAACTACTACTACTACTACTACTACTATCTCCTGTCATAATCCAGCTGGTATCAAGCCAGTGTGGCCGCCAAGCCATAGCTCAAACTCCATATCATGTTCATAGGACAAACAAAACATATTAACAGGAAACCAAAACACCCAGAATGCAAATGCTAACTAGTAAAGATTGGGCCGAAGCCCTAGGCCGCCAGTGGTGTGAGGTTGGGAATCTTGTAGAAGCAAGAAGCCGAGGCAACAACGCTGAAGTCGCAAAACAAGAAGCTATATGGTCGTAATATCGAAATGTCCGACGCTTCATGACGGCGCATCCACCATTGCTTGGTCATGATCACCCTTGCTCGGGGACATGATTCCTCGTGGTGTGCCGCTATCAAGTGCCGGTGACGTCGCTGTATCATATTCAAGTTCTTCCGGGGGTGGCGAAAAGCTCCAGACCTAGAGTTTCGAAGTTAGAGATGCGGAGATAACACCCAATCTAGGACACTCACCTCCATAACCGTGCGACCTGATCTGCTAGCCATTATGACGGCCTTTTCCTCCTCAAATGTGACCCTCCAGACCGTCTCAGAAGGGGTTGACAATTCTCGAAGCAGCTGTCCGGTCTGCAGACTCCAAATCTTGACGCGGCCGTCGCTGCCCCCACTGACAATCCGGTTATTATCAAACTGGAGACTAGTCACACTGTTGTCATGAGCCGCCAGGCGATGGATAGGAGCCATTCTCGTCAAGGACCAGACGCGGACAGACCCGTCGGAACCACCTGTGACCAGAGTATCACCGCTCATCTGCAGTTGCCCGACCAAAGACGTGTGTCCCTGGAGAATGGCATGGCACTGACCAGTGTTCGGGTCCCATACTCGGACGCTAGTGTCGAGACTGCCAGTCGCGATCCGGCGACCATCAAAGGCGATGGCGTAAATTTGACTGAAATGACCCGACAATGCTCGCAGAAACCGGCCCTCTGAGATATTCCAGATACGCGCCGTGGTATCATAGCTTCCCGAGACGACGATATCCCCATGAACAGCTAAGCATCTAACACTAGCCTGGTGGCCGACAAGAATGTAGCGACAAGTCCCGGTCCTCAAATCCCACACCCGTAATGAGGTATCCCTAGACCCTGAGATAGCTGTGAATTCGTCCGTCATTTTCAGGCAGCGCACTGTTGATGTATGGCCGCGTAGTAAGTGGGTGGCGGCTCTGTGAAGATGTTATTAATATTCCGGTCAAACTGTCGAGAGGGGAAGGTGCTTACCCAGTAGCCATGTTCCATACTCTCACTTCCCGGTCACATCCCCCGCTAACAAGGGTGTCACCCCAGGGAACCATAGCCCATACGCCCATCACGTGCCCTTGAAGTGTTTTCTGGTTCTCTCCGTTGGTATCGTACACATGGATCTTAGCATTATCCAGCGATGCCACGATGTATTTTGGAGTTAAATGTAGACTCGTTACGACGCCCTGGTCTGGTGAAATGTGTCGCTGGGTGCACCTGCCGCCCTTACTCCACGCAGACTCTATCATGTATTTCTGCTTGAAATGATACTTGTAAGAGAGTGCCCGCCGCTTGCTCGCTTGTGCATTAGACAGTGCGGCCCAATCTCCAGATAACGACCGGGGGAAACCCGCAAAGCCATCGCGGGATTGGGTCGTGGCGCTGTTGGATCTCCTTTGCAGCCCACTTAAAGAGTGCGTACGATGATTGTGGATGGGCTCGATGAAATTCCGGTCGTCTTCTGCGGCTCGTCGGTGGGTGTATGCATGCTTTTCGCAGAGGTTCTTCCACGTAATGTCGTCATTTAACAATTCATGCCACCGCCCTGATACTTGTGACGCTCTCGCCAAGGTTATCGGATCGTCGATGAAGGAGAGCACCTAGATAAAAAGAGAACGGAAGTCAGTCATGACGAGTCCGGGCGACTCTAGGACAACCGAGCAACTTACCCTCAGAGCTATTTCAGTAGGGAAGACGAGGAATGGATCTTTTCTCAGACGGGGAGCGACAAAGCTTGAGACAAAGCTGAGTTGCTGGCTGTTGCACAGACTAAGGATAGCTTCCAAAAATTGCTGTTTCTTGGGGCCAGACAAAGAGTCGAACTGGGACCTGGTACTCAAGAGTAACGCATCATCTTCTTCTTCTGGTGGTGGTGACCGCCAGGCCGGTGCCCGCTGATGAGGAGTAGGACTAGGAGCCGGGGTCGGCGGCGAAGCAGGCGCAGATGGGAGGAGGTTAGGGGGGAGAGAAGTGGCAGGTTTATCGGAGGGCATCGGCTTTGATTGTGAGCCCATCCCGCTCAGCACCGAGAGGTTTGATGTCCGACGAAGATCCATAGTATTAGGACGTCGCGCCACCAAGCGATATCATCTAGTGGGCTATTCCCGCAAGCTCCACGGCAAATGTCGTAATATCCAGGTCCCTCGATAACTGGCACCGTGCATGGATTTTGGAAGCGAGAGTGAAATCGTGGGATAATATGGATCTAGCGAAAGAAGAGGCGACTCGAGAGGAGAGGAGATGGGAGTGGATAGACCGTGGAGGCCGACAGGTTGGTTGATTTGGTGGTGAGAGGACTGGCGGCGGGAGTTTCAGCTGGAGAGCGATAGTCGGAGAATAATAGGGGGCAGGAAAGACGGAGTGCGAAAAGAGGATAGAGAAGAGGAGCGAGAAAGGAAGACGGAGCTGAAGAACAAGAAGGAAAGAGAATAAAAAAAGTAAATGACGAAAGAAGGAAGAAGCAAAAGGCCCGGAGCAGAAGATCGAGAGTATTCACTGTTGGAGCCCACGAGGAGTCTCGTCGACACAGCAAAGCGCAGACTTGATTTGGAGAGTCTCGATCAAGTGGCTTTCAAGTCAGGTGCAGTTAGGCTAGAATCTCACTTTGTGATTAGTCGGCGTGATCCACTTTGTTTTACTTGGAGTAGACTCAGTAGACTCGGTACTTATAATGTAGATAGGATAACTGTTTAGTGTTCACCAAATGGTCCTATTCACGCTGTTATTCACAGTCGCCCCAGTGTACTACTACTAGGTAGGTACATGAACCTTGGCAACTTGTTAGAGCCTGAGGTTACCAAATAATGATTCAAGGTTTCATCACCATCCCAGTCTCGAGTTTCCAGAATTTTCTTGCGGAGCACAAAGCCATTTACAACCCCTGGAACAGTTCGTCTAATAGGCGTCCAATCGAGTGCTCGGGTTCCCATTGGGTACTATCATGCAATTACCTATAGCTTACATAGTAGGACTAGGAGTACTCTCCGTCCAGCTTCATATACTATTAGACACATAATAGAGCCCGCTGGTCCCAACTCTAGGATGCCATAATCAATACAACATGCGGAAAGCATTCTAGTTAACAGCAGATACAAACACCTTAGATGTTCCAGGCCAATCCAGTCTAAGAGGTTTGAGTAAAACAAAGCAGAGGTAAATCACAAGAAAAACCAAGTATGAAGGCAAGACTCAATGAGCATGTCCGATTTGGAGAAAGAGTGGCAATATCATGCCAACAACAGAAGCAATGAGATCTCGCATCGACTTGTCGGATTTCAGTGACATCTCTCGAGAGTCGTACCCGTTGATTGGCAACTCCTGCGAAAACGAACTCGAGTTGTTCTCCTGCATCGTGTGCATAGCAACATACCTTCAACCTTGAAGTCAGTAATATAAAAGCCGTGGTGAGGGAAAGATATTCTTACAAAAACGTGCCAGCAGAGAAGAGCAGAAGTACCCCTGTACGCCAGTGCGCACTCGTCTCGTCGGCCGACCCCGAGCCAATTAGATGTACGAATAGGAAGGTTGCTAGTGCGCCGACAGGTGCAGCTAGACTAAATATCAGTAGATGAGCCCTAGCAGCACGACTAGATAGGCCCTGCCTAAGCAGAATAGATGTGAGTCCAAATGACGCCGGAGCTTTATGGACCATGATGGCCAAAAAGATGATAAAACTCAGGCCGGTATCGGAAGTAGAAGCCCCTAGAGCAATTCCGTCGGCTGCTGCATGAATCACTAGGCCAGTAGTCGTTGCGACACTGTGGCTGCTTCGGGGGCTGGCGGCAGCATCCAAAAGTCCGCCATCCCGCGCAGGCGATGAGTTCCGACGAAGCCCGGAACCCAAATTGTCTAATGAAATATGGTAAGGAGGCTTTTGTTGTTTGGACGGGGACACGAATTCGGGTATTTTGTCGATGAGGTACATCAGAATAAATCCACTGATGAGAGCTATGCCAATCCAGGCATGCGGAGAGCTCTCTTCAGTGTGTTCATGCTCGGATTTATCGTCCGAAGTGTCCCTCGATTCCTGCGACGAATGCCGTGCGACATGGACGGCAAGAGTTTCGGCAGCAGATAAGTCCGGAGATTCATTCCATAGTTCTGCCCCTCTGTTCATATCAGAAAATGTCGTTGCGATGGTAGGAATAGCTGATCGTTCATGCAAAGGTGCAAGGGCCACGGATCGACCGCTGAGGGCTTTTCTTTCAAGTGTAACGGCATCGTATAGCGTCTCGACTCCCTCGGGAATAATCACAATTAGAGATGTTCCGACTAGAACTCCCATGCCAAGGGAGGATATCAGTCGCAACTGAGAAGGCGAAAGTTTGAACGCTAATGGCAATGAACCCACAACAAAGGATCTATTCTCGGACAAGTATTAGCCGACAGCCAGAATACACCAGCTCCAGGAGGCATCTTGAACCCACGTAATTGCCATCACAGCGCTCAATGCGAGCAGTGTGAAGAGCCCCTCCATGGCGGCCTTGGATTTCGAAGCTTCGTTTCTGCTCTAGAGAACTTCGGTCATGGTGTCAATTGCGCAAGAAGCTGTAGCGACAGTTTAGTCCTCTTGATCGACGATACGATCGAAGTCGGACACTCGGATTCGATAGACAGATGACAGTGTAGACCCTGTCAATTCACCAGGAACAACACGGGAGCTCGGTCACTGACAAAGCTGAAAACGTGGCGTGGGAAGATGGGATCCCGCACCAAGAAAAGGGCGTCAACAGCTCAACAAGGTACCTTTCATAAATTCACCGGCGCAATAATTGCGAGACAGCCCGTTGTCTTGGTAGTGGATTACAGAGGAAATGATTTGCCGCAGAAGAATCAACCAGCTGGAATTTGGCCGATATCATTGCGACATCCGACTCCTGTTATTAATAGTAGTACGCGGCATGGTCCATCATCGCCCTACAAGGAATCCGGCTGTTGCCGCTTTAATAAGCCTGCTATGTTTGGCGCCTTCCCTACTAGTACCAGCAGAGTATATATCCCTCCACTATTTCTACACGAGACTGAGGAAAAGTAGGTAGGCAGATGGGCTATTCTACTTGGAGTAAATCTCTGCTAGTGGGATGCTGCAAACTTGGATATGCACAGAGTCACAGACTGTAATTTAGAATTGACAATGTGAATGTGCTGGTCCCTGTTCCAAATGCAGTCTAATCTACCCAGTATATTCTAAGACTAACCGGAAATGCAGAGTTATCACTGTCCATAACTTTGGGTTTGCGCTCTGATAAAATCGCGCAGTCTTGCTTCCTTTTCCCGAACCTGTTCTAGTGTCAAAGTTCCATATGCATCGTCTGTCTGCTGGATCACTTTCTCCTTCCACTCCGTCCCTTGCTCTCCTAAGACATTGACTTGTCCAAGCTCATCCCATACTTCTTGCATGGTGCTTCCCAGCTTATCCAGAAAAGCCCGGATCCCACCTTCACCTCCTCCCTGTTGATAGCTCTCGAATACACCATTCCCTGCCCATCTTGGTCCCAAGCTAGCCATGAGAATGGTATCAAGATCGTTTGCTGTCACCACATCTTCCTGCACCAGGTGACAAGCTTCCCGGAGCAAGGCAAACGCCAGTCTGTTTCCAACAAACCCTGGTATTTCCTTCCGGATGACTACAGGGCGATGTCGAGATCCGGGAAGAGAGAAGTATTCATGCGCGAACTCCACCCGCTCTGGGGATGTTCCAGGGGCCGGCACAATCTCAAGTAGTGGCATGATATGTGGCGGATTGAACGGATGCACCACGAGCAAGCGAGTCTTATCCTGCATTTCTTGCTGCTGTGCCGATGCTGCTATGCCCGATGTACTCGTCCAGAGATGTGCAGAGACGGGTGCAAGAGACTCGACTTTCTTCCAAATGGACTGTTTGAAGGCGAGATTTTCCGGGCCCTGTTCCTGGACGATTGTCGCGAATGCACATGCTGTCTCTAGAGAAGAATGGATGTGGAGACGACCAGATGAGATCAGTGAAGCCACAGAGGAGCTTGGGCCTGACGCGGAACTAGGCTCAGCTAGGAAATTTGGGAGCGTCTTGGAGAGATATTGCTCGAAGTCAGGCCTCGTATCGAAGACGTCGACTATGGTGTTGTCGCGGGCGAGGTGGAGAGCAGCCATGGACATGCCGATGGTTCCCAGTCCGATCAGTGAGACCCGCTGGAGGCTGGTAGCTGACATGGTGGCTGTATGGGTGAGTTCACGTGGTCTGATATAGATTCAAGTGCTAGAAAATCTGTTTTTGTTGATGCTTAGAGCTTGGGGCGTTACTGAAGCGCGTCAAGTCGAGGATATATAAAGGTTCCCCGCATGATCGGACCTGCTCCAGATCATAAAGCCGAGGCAGTTCCGAAGCAGATCCATGATGCTCCTCAATACTATAGCTTCAAATTTGACACACTGCAGGTTCAATAATATTAATCAAGATCCATGATGCATTAACATCAATCGCTAGGAATCTAGAGGGAGTCTCGATTGTTGTGTCGCAGCCGAAGCAAAGCGATGACAGGAAGACGCTAATCCCAAAATGGTTATACCGTTCCACGCAACGCGATCGAGGCGCGAAGAAGAACGAAGCGACTTGGACAATGAAAGACAATCTCCCTTCTTTCTCTCTCCACCCACTCCTGGATCATCCTAGACTTCACCATGTCGGCAGAAAGCGAATGTAATCATACCATTTTTTAAACCCGTTTTTGTCCCATGATCGTCCTCGAGCTAATACTGATTGCTTTGTACAGGGTCCTGCGACGCCAGTGACGCCGTCCAAATCAGTATCGTCCAGGCCGACCAGCAGAAACCCAAGACACTAGGTTCCAGCTTCCATCCTCAATTCACATATCCCATCTTCGGTGAGGAAGAGCGCATATTCGGCTATAAGGGATTGATCATTCGATTGCGCTTTGCAGCGCATAATCTTCGTCCACATGTTCATATCTCTTATGATGAGAAATTCACGGCTGTGGACGATGCTGCGCCTGTTGATATAAATAACGCTCTGAGGGATTTTTTGCCTGAAGGTAGGATTTCTTGCTGTTTCTAGCGATACGCGCCGATTCGTCTAACGCGAGGTCTAACTTAGACGCCTTTTCTACACTACCCGAGTTCGAGAACGTCGTTCAAGAGGAAGACGCAAAGGACTTTGTACCACCGGGCAAGGTTGCTCATAGCTATTTTATCGGTGGAAGAAACTATGAAATATGGGCGGCATCTCTTGCAGACCCTCAAGCACGGTTGTTGCTGAACCGGTTTCAGATTATGACATCGCTGTACATTGAGGGAGGATTGCCACTCGAGATCAATGACCCTGAATGGACACTGGAACGATGGACCGTCTACTTTGTGTACGGTGCCCTTTGAGGGTTCTTTAGAGGTATACGAGCTGACGGGGAACAGATACGAAAAAGTCGAACCACCCACTCCAACAGGCTCACAATATTCTATTGTGGGTTACGCCACTACTTATCGACTATGGTTTTACCAGAGGGATCGTTCTGAGAAGCCTACTGCTAAGGACGGCCCCTTCCCTGCACCGGAACCAGTCAGACCTAGAGAGCTCCCATCGCGACTGCGAATTGCCCAATTCTTGGTTCTCCCTCCACACCAGGGCACAGGTCATGGCGTGAACCTCTACAACACGATTCATACCGCGTGCTTCAATGACCCCACGATAATCGAGCTGACAGTCGAGGACCCCAACGAATCCTTCGACGTGCTCCGCGACTCGGCCGATTTCCACATCCTCCGCCCTGAGTTCCTCAAACACAATTTAAACATCAATCCCGATCCATGGAGCAATACCTCCAAAAAGACCAAACGTGTCCCTACTTCGTCTCTCCTCCCCATAAACCTCCTCAACGACATTCGCACAAATTACAAGATCGAGCCAACTCAGTTCGCCCACATCCAGGAAATGTTCCTGCTCGGCCAGATTCCCATTAAGCATCGCCGAAAGGGCGGAGCAAATATGTCGCGACTCCTCATCAAGAAGCACAAAGCTGACAATCCCGACGACCGCCGGTACTATTGGTGGCGCATGCTCACGAAACAACGTCTCTACAAGCGCTCCCGGGATATGCTGATCCAGCTCACGGTGAGCGAGCGTCACCACGCACTGGAAGAGACGGTTATCAATGTGGAGGATGGCTACGAACAGCTGTTCGGTTTCTTTGAGGATCGCGAGGAGCGCCTAAACGCTCAACAAGAGGAAGCTGAAGCGTCCAATAAGAGAGATCAACGGACGAAGCGAAAATTTACTGTTGAGGATGACGAGGAGGCCGAGGAGGAGGGATCTGTAGCTTCCAAGCGACCAAAGGCATAATCAACCTTTTAACTTTTCATGCCTCGTATAGGTAGCAGGCGCCTGGGACTGAGCTATTATGTAATAATATCAAAACTGAATTCCTAACCCCAAGTTGAACGCCTTTATCTTAGGATGTCTGGCTTGTCTGCAGAGCGACATGTATGGAGTTCCGCCACGTAACGCTCTGTTGGTAGTTTATTTCGATCTATGATTGCCAAAATTACACTTCGGGCTTCTAAGAAACCATTCTTCAATACTAGTAAATACCGAGTGAGAATGAAGGCATAGTGATAGGGAGTTGGGTCATCCACTCTCCGATCAATACAAACGGATATCGGAATTTCTCATTTCCCGATAACTCCACCGATGTCCCCAGCTTCGATTGTTGGATCTCGATTCTCGATTCATATGCAGTTGAGAGACAGTCCGCTCTGCTTTTACGAGTATTGATTTCAACACCATACTTAATTCTTATCACTTACACCGCTAAGTCGACAACTAAATCTCCGACCCCAAACTCCACGCCATTCTCTCTTCGCAACCCCACAACCATCCATACAGGTCATAATGGTAAATCGAACTATCCAGAGCTACAAAGCTATCTGACTCCCTCTTGATGTGGTCATAGGCTAATATTACCGCTATCCATAGCTTCCTCTCGGCCTGTTAACAGCCGCGCAAGGGCACCCCATGCTCGTCGAGCTCAAGAACGGAGAAACCCTGAACGGGCACCTCGCTAATTGCGACAATTGGATGAACTTAATACTCAGGGAGGTGGTCCAGACAAGCCCTGAAGGCGACCGTTTCTTCCGACTACCGGAAGTCTACATCCGCGGGAACAATGTACGTTGTGTTGTGCCCCTCCGCATTGCGTACTTTCGTCCTTGCTAACACACTATTGCCTAGATTAAATACCTACGAATCCCGGAAGAAATCATCGAGATGGTCAAGGAACAGCAGCAGAACCAGCCCTCAAACCGCAACCGCGGACCTCGCGAGGGTGGAAGGGGTGATAGAGGAGGTCGTGGTGGTAGAGGCCGTGGACGTGGTCGTGGTCGCGGTGGAAACTAGATATGGGAATTTGGTGTCGCGAAGGATGAGCGGAGATGAGGATAGATACCCCGGAGATATAGCTGCGGAGGGATTGGTTGGTGGATTCGTGAGCATGGCCTGGCGTATCTGGTTGGTTTTTTACGATGGGAGCTTGCCATGTAACTTTATTGCTATCACACTCAGTTATGACACACATGGAATGAAAGCCGATATCATGTATTGCGATTCCGAACTTGTAGATACTATGGCCGAATAAGTGCGTTGCATTTTAGGGTAGATTCTTTGATATCACGTGACCGGTTATCGAGGTTTAAGGTCTACCTACAGAAAGAATTTCTCTAGTTCCTTTTAACGCCTCATGATGTCTCAACCGAGGCTCATTCTCGATGAAACATGGCGACTTTTCTGTCCCGCTTTTCGACTGAATACGCTTGCGCACTATAGTGCTACTCTCTCAGCAAAGCAGCGCACCCGATACACTTCCGTTCCCCGATTATCAACATGTCTCCAACAGCGTCGCAACTCCACTACCGCTCGAACGAGAAATAACCAGGGCATTGAGGATGGGGAACCAGAATCCTCACATGCTGATATCGATACCGATGGAGAGACATTGCGCGGCCCTGACGTGCCAATGCAGCTTAAAGACCAGACAACACCAGAGCTAGAAACCAAGCTCCGAAAACTAGCCAGCAACAAACCTCTTGTCGCCAACGCGATGCAGATACTACGGCTCCTGATACGAGATCGCACAATTCATCCTGAGGCGCGGCATTACAAGTGGCTTATGCAAAGCAACTCGGATCCCGAACGTGGATCCCCGCTTATAATACGCCGATTACTTGAGGAGATGGAGGAGAATGGAATTCCGGCCGACTCCGGGACGCTTCATGCTGTGTTGCAGGTACGTGCTAGCCATCAATCTGAGCTGTGCATGACAATACATTGACACACTTGTCGTCAAGGCCCTAGCTGTTCACCCGGATAATCTGCTACGGCAGGACGTGTTGCGCGCATTACGAGATCGATGGCTTCCCCTCAGCCCCTCTGGTTGGCATTTTGTGGTGGCGGGTCTAATAAGGGAGCACCAATTCGAATTAGCCCTTGATCATATTGCAAATATGGAGAGAAAGGATGTAGTGGTTAAGGATTGGCTTCACAGCCTCCTCATATACCATCTTTGCGCGGTCAAGGAGTTTGACCAGGTTCTCGAGTCGATGCGCTCTCGCTTAAGCCAAGGCCACGAAATGACACAAGAGCTCTGGATGCACGTATTCGACGCAGCAACCACTTCTTTACATCACAGTACAACTTGTTATATATGGGAAAGAATGGTGCAGTTGGGTTACCTCCACCTAGAACATCGCTTGTGCACCCAGGCTCTAGACACCGCATCCTACGCGGGAGACACGAAGCTCGCAACGTCGATTTTGCGTTTTCTTACCCATAACAAGACCTCGCCTAGAGCGGAGGACTTTGAAAAGTGGTCCGAGGCGTATGCCCGGATTGGGGATCTATACATCGCGCTCGAGGTGTTGTGCGAGATGCACAAGGCAGGCTTTGCTGTGAAGGCAAGCTCCACCTACGGGGTTATGCGCCGCGCTTTCCGACAGAGAACTCACTCTCGGGAGGTTTGGGCGATTCTCAAACAGCTGAAATCAGCGGGACATGAGATTCCCCTTGCCTGTGCCAGGGTGGTTATCGATTTGTGTGGGAAGGCCGCCTCGCTCCATGATCCATTTGAGGTGGACTCCGGAATCGAATTCTATAAACAGCTCCACACGCTATGTTCCGAGCGCCCGGACACCGCTACATTCAACTCCTTAGTCCGCATGTGCCGAGTGGCCAAAAACACCGAGTCGGCCATGTTCATTGTGAAGGAGATGGCAGCATTCGAGGTCGTGCCTGATGAGATAACTTATCAGCATCTCATCCTGATGTGTCTGGAATGCGGCAATTTCGAATCGTCGTGGTTGTACTTTCGGGACCTACAAGACCGAGGGTTTAATCTCAGCCAGGAAGCGCGTTTCGATATCCGAAAAGGTTGTGCAAAATCTAGTGACAAGTTTGCTGTCAAGCTGCTGTCTCACCCGGGAGTCAGCGAAGATATCACGCCTAGTAGTGATATTGAAGTTGAAGTTGACGAGGTCACGCCTTCAGCGACCGGTGAGACATGACGGCAGGCGAATGCCGAGCATTACTCTAGAGTCTACCCGTAGAGTCCAGAGGATGGACAATGAGATGGAATGCACATTTTAGATTCTATGTTCTCTACATAGTGTTAATATTTTGTTGAGCAGTTGAAACAGTAGATATTACGCATACTACTCGAAGGCTGAACGAAGGATGATGGCGACACCAAATATTGAATGCTGATCGCAATGATAGTCTCCTCAATGATGTACATACTACATAATAATACATATTGCACATTGTTATCAACCCGCATATTTGGCATGCATTTATTATTTACTGTATTAATCCGGAGAAAGCACGTGTTGTGCATATCGGATTTGAGATATCTATCATCAAACCACAGATGTTTCTCCGCATCATGAACCAAGGATCAAGGCCAGAGTTCAGTTTGAGACCGCGAACACAGCAAGTCAAGACAAGCTGCTACAGCCTGCTACGGTCTGCTACAAGCCTACAAGATGCTTAACGGCAATTACCATGGACCAGGAGCTGGCCGCCACTCGAGTTCCACCATTGAAACGTCACACACGAGAACTATGGAGTATATTTTTAGTCGGGATAGTTCTTCAAAAATAGAACTCTGCGGGACAGCATTAATGGTTAAAGAGCTTAAGACAGGCGCATAAGTCTCGGCTTCACCTTGATACTTATGTGCCTGATTGGCGACAAGATTCCTTTGTTGGAGTCTGAAAGAACTTGATTCTTGATGATCTGCAACGTTCAAACGCCGCCAAGTGAGATCAACCAGGAGCTGCTCCATCGGCTCCATTCATATCGCCAATTGTCTTGCCTTCCGCTTGGTTGATATGCTCGTTTCTAACAACGAATATATCTCACTATCAAGCTCTCCTGTCTATCCCTCTAACCCTTCTAAACCCTCTTGTATCCTCCCAGTCTCCTACAGTCTACAACGCATTCCACAAACCTTCTCCTTCACAAGTTTCCTCTCTATACCTATACCTATACCTATACCTATATATCTACATCCACAAACAACAACATACACAATGCATCTTCGATCCATCCTCCCCATCGCCCTCACCCTTCTCACCACAGCGTCAACAACAACCGCCTCCCCAGCCCTCTCCTCCAAAGGCGCACTCCCCCAATCCGCCCACCGCGTCCCCCTCCGCGCCGACCCCACAAACCCATCCCTAACCTGGCACGTCTCCGCCTTCGACATCGGTTGCTCCCCCGGCGGCTGCGTCTACAGCTTCAACATCGCCGGCGTCGCCTCCCAAAACACCCCGGGCTTCAATACCACCTGCAACGGGACAAGCACGGAACAAAACTACGTCGAGTGTAAGGATACCGGCGTTCTTTCGCAGGTTGTTCCGCAGGGATATCCGAACTGGACGGTCCAGGCGCAGCATCATTGGAGGGAGGGGGCGTATGCTGATTATTATGCCGTGGGAGCGCTGAATATTACGCAGGGTACGGGAGAGAAGTTTGACATTCCGGTTGCGGAGGTTTATGGGGTTGCTTAAACTTTTTATTTTATTTTATATCTAAAGAGCCGTGTTGTGGTTGTGTGGCTGGGGTTCGGATACATTGATATGATGTAACTGGAGGAAGACGGGGTTGTATTGTTAGATGAGGGTCTGTCTGATTATGTCTTGTTATAGGCTCTGGAGTATGGCATTATAGATGCTCCATCACATGTAATATAATGACTTCAATGCAATCATAAACTGTAACATACATTAAGTATCTAGTACTGCGTAGTTCGGTAGTAAACAACGAGGCTATTCAGCTAAAGGACTTCGCCCCGGATGACATCAGAGCCTTGGCACCAAGTTGAAGTCCTTCACCACCTCGTGTCAACTTCAACCAGTTCAATTTCAGTTCTGTACATGGTCATCGCGTCTATTGACTCTACTCGTTGCTTACAAAGTCACTGCTCTAATAACACCCGCCCGGTGACAAGTTCGCTTTTTGTGGCACCATGGTATGTATGCACCCACCCCCTCAAGCAATCCCCCCTGGCAGCGCCCAGACTAACTTGCCGCGTTTGGCTTTTTCACCAATGTAGGCGTCGATCCTCCGACAGATCGTGGCCGGTCCTAGATTACAACATTCCGAAACTGGCCTGGATCTATGCTACGTTGCGGATAACGGTGAGTTTATGCTTTTCTTAAAGTTAGTGTTGACAAGGGACCGGCTAATTGCATAATAATAAATGTATAGTGATTGCAACCTCAGGACCATCATCCAACTACCCCAAAATTGCATACCGAACCCCGCTGAAACAGCTTGTGAATTTCCTGGATAAGAGCCATGGCGAGGATTGGTGTATTTGGGAATTCCGCGCTGAGGGGACAGGGTATCCCGATTCGGAGGTTTATGGGCGGATTCATCATTTCCCGTTTCCTGATCATCATCCGCCCCCGTTTGCGCTGATTCCGAAGGTTGTGGCGAGTATGCGGAATTGGTTGCAGCGATTAGAAGGGGATAGTAAGGGTGAAGAAGAAGAGGGGGGAAAGGGTGAAGAGCAGGGGCAGCGGGTTGCTGTTGTGCATTGCAAGGCTGGGAAAGGGCGGAGTGGGACGATTGCTTGCTCTTACTTGATCAGTCAGGAGGGATGGAAGATTGAGGATGTGTTGCAGCGGTTTACTGAGAGGCGGATGAGGGTTGGGTTTGGATCTGGGGTGAGTATACCTAGTCAGCTTAGGTGGGTGCGGTATGTGGATCGGTGGACGAATGAGTTGGGGAAGAAGTACATTGAGCGGCCGGTTGAAATCCTCGAGGTTCATGTTTGGGGATTGAGAGATGGGGTTAAAGTCGCGGTGGAGGGATTCGTCGAGGACGGCCAGAAGATCAAGCAGTTTCATCTCTTCCATCGGAACGAACGCATCGTCTTGCCAGCTGATATGTCGCAACCGAACAGCACTGGGACCAGCGACGACGGCAACATTAGCAGCAACGACAATGCCAGCACCAAGAACAAACAGAAGGGCAACTCCAAAACTCAAACCACAACCTCATCCGCCACCTCCAGCCCCCAAGACCCTGAACCCCTCTCGGCCGAATCTGACTCCTCCCTCTGGACAAACAGCCTCTCAATCCCCAGTTCTTCCCTCCCCTCCCCTACCCCCACAACACCCACCTCCCAAACCAACCCCCCATCTCAACATCTAGGAGACGCCACAATAACGCCCCCCAAATCAACGCCCTCCAACCCCCTCACACAACCCCAAACGACCACCGCCGTCCTCCTCCGCCCCCAAACCCCCCTCATCCTCCCAACCTCAGACATAAACATCGACTTCGAACGCCGCAGCAAAGCCGCCTCCTACACAGGCCTGGCAATGGTCACATCCGTCGCCCACGTCTGGTTCAACCCCTACTTCGAAGGCGGCGACAAATACGACTCCGGCGTCTTCGAACTCGACTGGGAAGCCATGGACGGGATTAAAGGAACCAGCCGGAAGGGAATCAAAGCGCTAGACCGCGTAAAGGTTCTTTGGCGGTATGCGGAACCTCAACCCGGGGATGAGACGCGCGATGGTTCGGTCGAGAACAAGGGCAGGAAGAGTTCTGGTGGCGATGTGATTACTGAGCCGAGACCCGGGGAACCGATCCCCGAGACAACGGTTACGGATTGGAGATTGCGCGAGACAGAGACAGACACGGAGAGGGAGAACGGGGCCGATGATACGAGTAGTAGTGCGGACGAGGGTGGCACTACTCCCAGTACTAGTAGGGAGCAAGAGAATGTACCGATTAGGGCGGTGAATGTGGAAGCTGGGAGGGCTGTGGGTGCTGAGAAGGGAGCGAGGGATAAAGATAGATCGGCATGATTTAATCTGATAGACTTCAAGTTCGTTTGTATTTGTATTTGTATTTGTTGAATTGGGTTGATGCAGGCAGGGGGTCTGGAATTTGAAGTCTGGAGTTGGAAGGAGTGTAGATAGGAGGGATAATTGTTAAGAGTTGTATATAAGATATGGACTGGCTGCATTCTAAGTGAAAGGATGAAGTAGGATAGGATAGAAAGATAGTACAAACTATAGATGACTATATAAGAGAATGAATATATTGTACACAATCCTAATCTGTAGTAAAACATGCGGCATGTGCGGCGTATATGATATACCTTGGTTGTACATGAATCTACTCCCAGCGCTAACTAATGCAACAAAAAGACAATAAGACGAGAAGGGAAGAAGAGAACACGAGGGAATGTAATTCAGCTCAGTCAGCTCAACATCAACCCCTCTGCATGAGGCCGATGCTTGCCTCCTTCACGCTGTAACCTATCCCTACGTTTCCGTTCATAGACACCCCGAACCACACGCTTGACCTGCTCTTCACCCTGCGCGAAGTTGGCTTTGGCTAATCCCACGACTGCATCAATCTGTTCGGGTGTGTAGATAAAGTTCCATGTTGAGAGGAAATCGTCTACGTCGGGGTCGATGTTACCGGGGTGTGGTGCCCGTGGTTTTGCTGGGTCAGTGCTGTCAGCTGATGACTTAGTCTCTGAGTGTTGTGGTTGGTTGGATGGTTTTGTGAGCGAGGAACCAGAGGGGAGATCTGGAGCGGAAGAATTAGGGAGCATTGGAAAATAAACGACAGCGATTCCTGCGTCGGGACGCATGAGGTGGAAGTCGGATTCGGCATGGTCGCCCAGGCGGGGATCGAAGAGCCGTTTGGATGGGGGCGGTTTGTCGTCGGAGATCTTTTCTTGCATTGTGCCGACCCAGACGTTGCAATAGTCGAGACCGGAGTCCTGAGAGCTGGGCTGGGGGCTTTTCTTTGCACCCTGTTTAGTGACGGTGGTAGACGGAGATCTGTGCTGTTCATGCTCCTGGGCGTCGGTGATTTTCTTGTTCAGGACTTCCTCGGAGATATGCTCTGCCTCTCTAAGGATCTTTTCTGTGTCTTTCAAACTGTCGCCTTCCCTAGGCCAGCCGGCTCCCACGGGCCAGCCTTTGACACCTCGCTGGCGTGCGTAGCCATCTACTATAGACAGCCAGTTCTCTTGCTTTATATCGGCCGAGTTGTCAAAGGCAATAATGACGTCTATGCCTCGGCCAGGCCTGAGCAATGGGTAGATCGGAAGGTTGTTGCTCATCCCTGCATCCATGAGCCGTAAGTGTTGACTTTGTAAGAGTGATTCAGGGCAGGATGGAGGCAGTTGGTCCTTCATCCCTAATACAAAGTTCGGTATCGTCGCGGGATCGATGGGGTGTACTCGAATGAGGTCCTTTGACTTTCCTTGGATGAGAGAATCAACCCCGCCAAGTCCAGTGATACCTTTGACAAGTGGGCGGATCTCCTTGTAGTAATGCGAGAGCGTCGCGCAGAAGGCGCTGCCCCATATACCCATCAGGTTTCCCACATGTAGCTCAGGTATAGGAGACGTCCCAGAAGGAATGTTGTGCTTTCCGGCATTGAAATGCCTTCCCACAGCCCAAGTAGGTATGCCCGCGTTAAGTTCTTCGCAGAAAAACTCATACGGGGTAAATTCAAACCATTGAAACCACGACTCATCCCGTGATTCTTTAATCACCTTCTCAGGCATTGGCTTGCGTCCCGATTCAGATTTCTCATCCAGGATTGGGATTTCGTGTCGAACAGCGGTGTAAATAGGAAGCGGATGAGCTCCACTGGCGATATTGTAACGCTGGTTGGACAGTTTGAGGTCTTTATCCAGAGCTCCAAGCTCTCCCTTTGGCACAAGCAACCTAGCAGCCAACAACATGCCGTAAATGTCGACCAACCCAAAATCTGCACCCGGATCACCCTTTAATTTCTGAACCAAGCCACTCAGAAGATACTTGTTAGTTGGCGCGTGTGTGAGCAATTTAAGTGCTGCCGGCGGAAACGCCATGTGCACCGATAACCTGTTCTTCAGATGATCCACAAGTCGGGGAAAATTGGACCCAGTGATGGAGGAATGGTAGAGAAGCTGCAGCCAACAACTGCCGCTAACACCGGCCGTGTAAGTTATGCAGTCCCATAGACCGGCCTCTTGCGCGGCCAAGTACGAGCCAGTACCCGCGACAAGGGCACGCAGACCGCCCCCGGAGCCGCACATGGAAATGATGGGGACGTCATCAGGATGTATGTCTTGCTGGGGGATATCCAAGTAAACCGAAAGGGCTTTCACAGCGTGTTCCTGCCGCCGCCGTCTAAACTCCAGTTCCTCATTACAGAGGCTATCCCCGACGCGGACTTTGGCCTCTCGTAATATCTCTGGATGCAAATCTGGATCATGCGCTTCTCTCCAAATATCATCTGCGAGGGAGCCCGGAGCCATGGAAAGCTCACGCTGAAGCTTTTGCACCGTCGCAGGAAGCAATCGTGTCCAATCGGGAGTCATGTAGCTTCTGATATGATCGAACTCTAGCCATTCAGGCGTACCGACAGACTGTTTAACCCCTTCAAATCTCTGCATAATGTGTGTCCATACCGACGACGAGTCTGGTTCGTCACTATGGAAGCTCCCCTCCACACGTGGATTGGAATCGTTACGGTCGGTGGTGCCATCTCCAATTGAGGGAGGAGGCTGCTGACGAGCGAGACGCGTGGAGGAGGTCGAGTATGGTGTTCTTAAGTCGGAGTGTAGTAGGAATAGCTGCGAATTGTTTCGAGCTGCCTCAGCAGAGCAGAGAACACGGCCACCAACATAGATCAAGGCGGCCGGAGGGGCGAATCGGAGACAAAACGCCCGCGCAGCACCCATTTTCTGATGGGAACCACGTCTGGCATGAGGACGAAAAACAGACAGCATAGCATAGGGGAGTGGTGGGGGCAATTAAGTACCCAGTGCTTGCAGGGCCCCGGGCCAGGCCCGACGATCGTCTGGCATGTTCTTGCACGCAGCTTCCCGGTTCCTTCCAATCAACATCAACTTCGATCCGATGACGTCGCATCACGTGGATAGGAGACCCTGCTTCGGAACATTCTTCGGCCCGGAAATACCCCTCTTGGACTAGCGTTGGGTCTGCTTCTGGGGATCTTGACAGCTCCGACGAGCTGCACTTCGACCTACTCTAACGCCCAATACCTTACTCAACTAATATCCCATACATAGTAAATGAGAAGCTGGACTGTCTTATGAGGCCAGGCGCCTTGTCAGCGACTCCTTTATCTTCCGTCTGAGCTATTGTTTATCCCTCGCATCGATCCGCGCATGCCATGCCGTATCTGTACAGTTCGCAGCCAGCATATCAACTGAACTACTAGTCTTTAATCGTGCTTGTGGCACCATGGTCGCGCCAAGGAACGCGGCTTTTGCCGAAGAAAGCGCTGAAGTGGAGGTCTTATCCGCCAACCTTGAGAAGCTCAAGCTCCTCACCAAGAAGATTCAAGGCTCCCTTGTACGCCTCGAAACTGGAGGGAATGTCGTGAAACATGCTATTGGACCTATCTACAGCAATACGCAATCCCTCCAGACTACAAACAATAATATCGACAAGATCAATGAAGCCATTGATCGCCTCCGAAAACCACTCGATGCGAAGAATCAAGAGGAAGGCATCATCCGGGCTGGGTAAGCTGACATCCCCTCCTTGATCTGTCCCGGCTTCCTGTTGCTAACCATTGCAATGTACCAAATTAGACCCCAGACCGATGGTCTGTCACAGTACCTGGCGGCTATGAACCGTGTGGATAACGCATTGGTGGACCTATCATCAACAAATTTGAAGTCAAACCAAAAAGCAATTAGCGAATTCACATCTCTATTGGGCGTCGGAAATACAAAGCTTCAGGACTTGCTGCGACTCAAGCTAGGACAGCATGTCAACCCTATCGAACCGTTACACTACTTGACAAAAGGTACCCCTCTCCGCATCCTCCTTATGTCTGGGCCCTACTTACCGCATTGTTCAAATAGATCTTCCTTTCCCATCGATCCCGGATGATAAGGTTGCCGAAATACGGCCTATTTGTGCTGCGATTAGCTCGGCCGCTATACATACCCCCCATCGTGGTGAAGGAGGCAGCCCTGCCCTTAAGATCTACTCCGACATTCGAGGACCTTATATTATGACGAGCGCGCAGAACCTCGCCATCGCCTCGCTTAATACTATGAAACGAAAAGCTGCCGATGGGCCGTACAGGCAAGGTACCAATGGCATTGGAATTTATTCGAACGCTTTGGAAAACTTTATTTCCGCCGAGTACGAAATAATCTCGCAGATATTTACAGGAGATCACAAAGGACTGGCTCTGCAGATGACATGCCGTTCTGCGATGGCCGAGTATTCCAAGACTCTCCGCGAGCTTAACCAGTACATCCGCGCGAATCTCATGACCGATTGCTTTCTAGCCTTTGAGGTCATTGAGATTGTCACAGCTATGTCTTACAGGGTAGATGCGAAGACAGGCGAACTGAAGAGTTTATTTATTGAAGCTCTCAGACCTGTTCGTGAGACTGCCAAATCATCTTTGTCGGAGCTGCTCGAAGAAACAAAACGCAAAGCAGCTAGCATTCCAATGCTTCCACCGGATGGTGGTCCTGTACCTCTTGTAAACGAGGTTATGAGTTCTCTCACCACCCTGACAGGCTATTCCGGGCCACTTGCTTCTATCTTGACGTCCTTGGGAGACGGAAACTGGCGCTCAACGTCGAACACCTCGTCGTCCACCCCCCTGGATGTTAGTCCCGACAGTTCAACGCTCCTATCGCACTTCATTTTGGATATGATCGAGGCGCTTATGATTTCGCTGGAATCTCGAAGCCGGGCCTTGCACCGCTCAAAAGCCGTTCAGGGCGTTTTCCTATCAAATGTCTTCTGCATTGTGGACCGTTCCATTCGATCAAGTCCAGAACTAGCGAAATATCTCGGCACTGGAGACAGTATTTCGAGGATTGATACTTTCCGCAAACGGGCAACCTCTACGTACCTTGATGCTTGGAAGGAGACATCACACTACCTCCTGGATGTCCAATATACGTCTCGGACTGGTGGCGGATCAAATCGGCCCGCATCTGGTGGCGTTGTCGATTCTAGTGCTATCGTGAAATCCCTTTCCTCCCGCGACAAAGACGCCATCAAGGATAAGTTCAAATCCTTCAATGCAAGCTTTGACGAGTTGGTATCACGTCACAAAGCTCTATACATGGAGAGAGAAGTACGCAGCGTGCTTGCCCGCGAGGTGCAGGGAGTACTTGAACCGCTGTATGCGCGATTCTGGGACCGTTATCACGAAGTGGACAAAGGTCGGGGCAAATACGCCAAATATGATAAGGGCAGCCTGGCTGCCCAACTAGCAGTACTACAATGATCTATCAAAGTGATTTTCGCGGAAGACAACACTGGCAGGCCCATGTTTGTTGATGTGAATCATCCCATTGAGCTTTTGAACATAATGTGGCATGACATGTATAATTTCATACTGTACACTTTGGCCGACTTCGGCCGTTCGGGGCGTGTGGGGTGATCTCTATCGGATCATGTGATGATAACAGATCCGAGAACGTGATTGTCATTGATAAGTCTTTTTGACCCCGCCAAGTAGAAAAATAGTCGTAGCAAAATTTCGTCTGGGGAGCGTTGACGCACTTGTTTCTACACGCTCTAGTCGCCTTTTCCCTCACCACAACCTTTCAATTCTTTGGACGCCGTTCCAATTGCTATCCGACATCATGTCTTCAAGCAATGACGTTTATCAGACCCCTCTGAACTCGCGCTATGCAAGTAAGTCTATCCCGTTCAAGCTGGCAACTGCTGTCTGATTGGAGGCTGATCTATTTATTGGTATATAGGCGATGAGATGAAGTATCTTTTCTCCCCAAGGAATCGATTCACTACATGGAGACAGCTGTGGCTGTGGCTTGCAGAGGCCGAGAAAGGTACTTCTTCTCCCTGCCCCGCCCACCGGTTCCTCGTTCAATGCGACTGACTAGCACAGAGCTCGGACTGCCCATTTCCGACGATGCCATTGAGCAGATGCGGAACAATACCACTATTAAAGACGAGGAATTCAAGGTCGCCGCTGAGGAGGAGAAGCGCCGGAGACACGATGTCATGGCCCACGTCCACGCATACGGTCTGGTTGCTCCTGCAGCTGCTGGTATCATCCACTGGGGTGCGACCTCTTGCTACTGCACGGACAACGCCGACCTCATCTTCCTGCGCGATGGCCTTGACATTCTCATTCCCAAGTTGGCAGTTGTCATTGACAAGCTGTCTGCGTTTGCAAAGCAGTACAAGGATCTGCCCTGCCTTGGTTTCACCCACGGACAGCCAGCGCAGCTTGTCACGGTCGGAAAGCGGGCGTGCTTGTGGATTCAGGACTTGTTGATGGACTTGCGGAACCTCGAGAGGGCGCGCGATGATCTGCGCTTCCGTGGTGTCAAGGGCACCACCGGTACCCAGGCCTCTTTCCTTCAAATCTTCAACGGAGATCACGGCAAGGTCGAGCAGCTGGACGAGCTGGTCACTGAGAAGGCCGGGTTCAGTTCCGCTTTTATCATCTCGAGTCAAACATACTCTCGGAAGATTGATGTTGACGTAGCCAACGCCCTGGGCTCATTTGGATCCACCTGTGAGCGCATCGGTATCGACGTCCGCCACTTGGCGATGCTCAAGGAGGTCGAGGAGCCTTTTGAGAAGGACCAGATTGGCAGCAGTGCAATGGTCGGTATCCGTGCGTGACGTAGAGACATGCGATTCGATCTAACGATAAACATGCAGGCTTACAAGCGCAACCCTATGCGGTCCGAGCGTCTGTGCTCGCTGGGAAGGCACCTCCAGAATCTCCCTAAGGATGCCCTCGACACCTACTCCGCACAGTGGTTTGAGCGTTCATTGGTGAGAAATTCCGTCCGATCTGTTCTGGTCCAAATTAGCGTCTAACCCTTGTAACAGGACGACAGCGCCATCCGCCGGATCAGCATCCCCGAGCTCTATCTCTGTGCGGACGCGTGTCTTATCCTCCTCAGTAAGTGCCAAACCGCCCCGTTATTCTTATAATTTAGTCCACTTACCACTGATTAGACAATGTTGCGTCCGGATTCGTGGTGTACCCTGAGGTGATCAAGCGACATGTGAACGATGAGCTTCCTTTCATGGCAACGTAAGTTCATCTATATCCCATCTATCTACTCATGCTAATTAGCCTCTAGTGAGAATGTACGTTTCATAAAAAATCTAATGGAGCTAGGGACTAATATATATAGGTCATCATGGCTTGCGTGAAGAAGGGTCTTTCCCGCCAAGATGCCCACGAGGAAATCCGTATGTTATCACCCTTGTTCCACTTCACCTCAAAGCCTTTACTCTAACCTTCCCGCCTACAGGCGTCCTCTCCCACCAAGCCGCCGACAACGTCAAGAAGCACGGAAAGGACAACGACCTGCTCGACCGCATCCGCCGCACCGAATTCTTCAACCCCATCCTCGACCAGCTCGATGCCCTCCTCGATCCCAGCACCTTCGTCGGCCGTGCTCCTCAACAGGTGGAGAAATTCACCTCCACCGAAGTCAAGAAGGCCCTGCAGCCGTACGAAACCATCCTCGTCAACGCTGAGACCTCCGCCCTGCACGTTTAGGATGTTCTACATGTACAGCATTCGGCAATCTACCTTGACCAGGAAGGTTAGACTCCCTACCTGCCTACCTACCTAACTTATCTAGTCACAGCCGTGTTGGAATAGAGTTCCTTTTTTCGAAGTGTGTTCTTTAGCGCCACCAATTGAAAAGCTAGAAGGGAGGAAAGGAAAGTTGATGTATATAATAATGATATAATGGTATAAACCGATTTCTATTCCGTGCATTGTTTTGATGGATATTTTACCTGCTCCCCCTCCCCCTTCCCCCCGTCTCCCTCCTCCTTCTCTCTGTACATAACTAAATCTCTTTCTTTAGTTCAGTGTTTCTACCTTTAGCGAATTGAGCAAGTTAATAGTAAAACCGATTGTTTTTGTGAGATGAACATTAAGTAGAGATTAAATGTCCAAGGGCACAGCCACCCACCCACCTACCCACCCACACATACATACATAATGATATACTGCTCGGACATGAGGGAAAAAAGAAACAATATCTCAAAATCTAAGGAAGACGAAAGATAGTAGTAAGGGGGAGAGGGGGGGAATAAATAAAACCTTATTCATTACCTACCCAAAGAAAAGCATATATCTTATAACCCATCCAATTCTATCCGTGTCAATACTCAAAAGTCGAACACCCTTTGTTCCCTTTTTTTTGGTCCCCATCAGACCTCAACTCGAGTCACCTACACTGAAGTGCACACTGCAACAGTGCACAGTGCACTGCCAAATCACTTAAAAAGCAAGTCGGAAACGCTAAAGCGCAGCTAACCAATTGATGATCTGTAAATTTTAGAAAGGTCAGTCGGACATACATGCATGCATGATGCAGTGTAACGCGCAGACGAAAGAACTTGGGGGAAAAAAAAGGAAAAGAAAAGAAAAGAAAGGAAGAAAAGAGAAAACCAAACATACCATCATCGCCTGCATCAGGGCGACCTTTTCGCCGTAACGCAAGCCATCCCAGCTCTCTGCCTGCATTGTCGCGTTGTACATGCCTAGAACGTCGATGCCTCTGTTTTGCGCGACCTGCGCTGTATCCTGGCTGTACTGCCAGCTGGTTGCGTGGACGTTGTTGCCCGGTGGGTTTTGGTGGCCCGGGGCTGTAGGGCCGATCCAGAGGAAGGGGGTACTTCTCGCGCTGGTTTTGGCGAGGGTGAGCCATTCTTCTATGCTGTTTATTGCGGTGGGGAGGGAGTAGGAAGTTGAGAGGGAGAGGGATTGGATGACGGGGATGGGGCTTTTCGCCTTCCCCATCCCCTCCCTGTCATGCTCGGTTTTAGAGGAGCGGGCGAGGAGGGTTTTGAATTTGTCGTGAATTTTACTTGGTGCGGGGGAGGTGGTTACTGGGAGGAAGATGTGTGGTGTGTCTTTGAGGCTGGTTAGTGTTTTGACCTCGGAGCTGGTGGAAACAGGGTCTAGGTAAGAGGAGGGATACTGACGGGCCGAACAAATATAGGGGGGTTGTGTTTCTTTCTCGCCATTTTTGGAGTATAGGTCCCCGCTTGAGGTGATTCGAGCAGATAAACAGGCGGTGTTTGTGAATTGAGAGTCGCATTGGCAGTTAGTGTGTAGGGTAGAGCTTAGTTCCCAGTCCTTCAAGGAGCCTTGTGTCAGGTCCTCTCGGAGAAGGATGTTGAATCCTGCGTAAGCGTTGGCGAGGGAGTCATCACCGATGAAGGTGATGCCGTCAAATCGCCCAAGTATCTCACAGATCTCAGCGGCGGTGTACCAATGATAAAAACAGCCTTTTATACAGTCAGTAACCGACTCAAAATGTCTGCATTGGGAAGGACTTCACCCGCCTTGGGAAGTATACGGAGCACCAAAGCCACGGCGCCCGCCGTTACTCATTGAGCTGAGCAGCGACTCGCGGGTCTGGCAGTACAGCTCGTCACTGGAGTGAGGAGGTAGGTAGAGTGCTTGCGAAGAGATGCCGCAATCATCATGGCCCAGGTACTGAGCTAACAAACTGTAAGCAGAATTCGATAAGTATCGTCCGCTATTAAGTGAAGATATACCCCGACCAGAGCAAGAACTTACTCATCCCCAGCATTCGCCTTGACAGTGTGTTTGGAGGAGTATGAGAAGGGGATATAGAAGATGTCGCGAATGAGCCAGACTATATACAACACTCCCAGGACCCAGAGGGACGCCATCAGCTTGTACGTCGAGGAGCGCCAGGTGACTCTGCGAGTCAATCTCCGTCCGCCAGGCCCCTCGATCGGACCGCGGCGCTGGGGGAGAGTCTGGTGGTGGTTTTGCGACATGGCGGAGAAAGGATAAGCCACGGCCTCGTTGATGGACGGTGAAGCCAACGATTCACTGTTGGAGGCACGGCGACGCGACATCTTCTGTTTTATACATCGACCTGGAGAGCAAAACGTCCAGCAGGAGGGCTCATTTGCGAGGGAGGGCGTTTGATCCTTGTCCTTCGGCTGCCTTTTTAGCGGCACGAAATGAGACGGCAGGAAAAGGAAAAGGGAGAAGTCCAGAAGACGATATGGAAAATTAATATTTAAAAAGAAACAAGAGAAAGAGGCTAGAGTAATAATCTGATCCACCAAAGAGTGAAGGCTGAAGGCGAAAGGCGAAAGGCTGAAGCCGATGGGTCGCAGCTGAGAGAAAGACAAAATAATAATAAATAATGCGAGGTGAAGAGGGGCTGATTGCAACGGATTTCTACTGCTCTCTACACTCCTGCTACTACTCCTCTGCTCTTACTCTGCTACACTTCCTATCCCCATTATTCTCTTTTATCTCCATCCAGTTCCTACACCATACTCCAGATCACTACTAGTACTCTTCTAAACAGGGTACTTTTAGCCTTTGACGGCACGAGGACGAAATCTACGGATCCCTTCCTCGATATCGGCAGTAGGTGTCCTTGCCCTGGACTTCGTAACAACAGGCGCGGCTAATAATTAAATTGGATGGTCTGGGTCTGGTCAAAAGTACTGGTGATGATGAAATGCCAGTAAAGAAAAGTACAAAACGATTGACATCCCGCTGTGCACGCTTGCATCATCCTAATTATTTCTACTACTCGCTTATGCTGCATGGACGACTTGACAACATACAAATTGATCCACCTCACCTTCCTCGACGCAAGTCCTGCTTTATCTGCTCCAGCTTGACTTCATCGTGTTTATCAGAATGAGCAGTTGCCTACGCCAGTATCAATCCCAAACCCGTCTCTCGCAAGTTGTTATAACCATGGTGTCGCCTTCGAGGAAAAACGTAAACACCAAGGCCAGCGAGCAAGGTTGCATTTCTTCTGATGGTCTAGACACTCCGCCGCGGTGGAATGACAGCCAGTGAGATAACCGGCCGGCGGATTCGCAGTCGCAAACTGCTATGGTTGGTTGGGTTGGTAGATGTCAAACAATCAACGAGACTCCACTGCATCCCCGTCCGCAACTCCTCGCACAAGGCTTCGGGCGGAAGAGGTGGAAAATTTAACAACAGTTGCGACGGCGTCTCTTTAACTTCCCCTAATCCGAACTTGGAAGCACCTCATCCAGAAAGGAAATCGAGTTAAATTGCGGTTAACGGCTGCAGTCTTGCGACCCTTCCGCGAGAGGCTCTCTCTCCATTCCCTCCACCTTTGCGTCGCAGCGCCTAGCCTCTTTCTCTCGGCTTTTCTGCCGTAAGACTAAGAACAAGAAACCCTCCAGGACGATCATGATGACGGCGAGACAACAAAGCAGTCACGATATGAGGGATTCAAGGGACACGGTTGGGTACCGTTGAACACCCTGGTTTCTGTGACTCCGGAGTAGGCAGTCATTCCTTTAACGGCCATATCATGCTTCGAGAACTCCAACTGTTTGATTGGCTGGCTTTTGAGCTCAACATTGAATCTTGGAATCATCGCCATTATTAATCCTTCACTTATCATCTTAACCATATTCTTGTCTTCCGAAAGCCAGTGTGCAAAGTCTGCAATTCACATGATTGATGCCAGAGAGGACGAAGCCGGCAACCGGGTCAGGAAGTTGAAGGAACAACCGCGAGGGCATTTATGCTGGAGAACATTCAGGTCTTGTTCCCCGATTTTAAGGGTTGGAATTGTCTATTTGCCTCTCGCCTTTCTAATTGGAAATATGTACTCAAGGAAGACTCCGGAACCGGAGCAATGCTTAACCTCAAGCAGGGTTTTATTCTTCGCTAAAGAACGTGTAGGTTCTCGAAGCTCGTAATCGAAGCGATTGATCATCACCTGACCAATTTGTTTTTGCAAGTGCTGCAACTTGCAAATATGGGGGAACTCACCGGCGATGAATCGAACCATTTTCGGGCCAAGGGGAAATCCGGAGAAGGTTCACCTTCTCATCGGCAAATAGTATTACAGTAGGAAAAGTCCTGGATCGCCGAAAGGTGGGGTGGACTGTGGCTGCAGTGTCTAGTGTCCAGGCCGCGGGTTGAAGATCCTCGGACAGACCATTTCATGAACAGCATGAGATGTGAAGCTACTCTGCAAAATGGTATCTGGTAAGTTGTCGTAGATTGTCAAGTCAGTACTCTATAATATAGAAGCATTAGTTTATGCAGAATCCAGAGTGAGTATCTTGTTGGATCGCCTGATTCTTAACTATTGCTTCGGCCAAGCACGGGAACCCCCCCCACACGTGACCACCCCAGGCTTTTGACTCTCCGCAAGACCAAAAAGAGTCATTGCGGTCCATCCACAACTTACAAGTACGACTATCAGCTTGGTCATTTCTCTGTCAGGAGTCACTCCTACATCTGAGAAGGTGATTTTGGTTTTGTGTTCCTTCCCCTGGACTGATCACGACTTCTTTTTGCTATCTCGGAGCTCCCACTCGGCCACTCCTCCAGTCCGCACGACAACCTCGGTAGTGGTACATAGCTCTCCGATCATACGAGTCACACCCGCCATAATTACCCACTCTCTCTCACACCCCCAGGCTTCATTCTCTCTGTCCTTCTTCCTCGATCTCGATCCCTATCCTCGATTTCTCACCTATATCCTATCAAAATAACTGGATTGTTCCGACTGTGACGGCCGTGCGGCCTGATTCGCTCTCATCATGTGGAAGCCGTCGGAGCGCCTGATGGAGACCATCAGGCATTACGCCAGCTTCCCAGCAACCGGTGTCTCGCTCCGACAAATGGTGCAATTTGGAGACAGACCTTCAACCGGTGGGTTAACTCCCTTTCCGGAGGATATCTCCTACTTCGTTCGCAATGGCTGATCTCATGCTCTCTTCCCCAAATAGGAACTTTGTTTCGCGCCTCGCAATTTCTATCAGAAGAACTCCCGATTCGTCTCGCCCATCGCGTCCAGGACCTTGGGGAACTTCCCGACGGGCTTAGTGAGATGCCCTCTATCAAAAAGGTTCAGGATTGGTACGCGCAATCATTCGAAGTATGACTCACCCACCCAACTCTCACTAACTCAAAGTCAATACTGACATACTTCAGGAAATAATCACTCTACCTCGACCAACCCTTACTCAAGAAGTCAAAGCCCGTTTGCTGCGCCCAAACAGAACACACAATGGCGGTTCAAGGATCCTCGCCGAAACCACACAAAACCCCAGCATCCGTGAGGGACAGTACCGGTCTTCCCCTGGACCCGCAAACGGGAACGGTAATGGCAAAGTAGCTGCATCACGAAGATACTTCGTCCCCTCGGATGACCATGGACATTGGCCTCCCGAATTGAATGACTATAATGAACGTTTCGCAAAGACTCTGCAACATATCAAAAGGAGACACGACAGTGTTGTGACGACCGTGGCTCAAGGCATTCTGGAATGGAAGCGCAAGCGTCAGCGCTTACAAATTGACTCGACAATCCAATCGTTCCTCGATCGCTTTTACATGTCTCGGATAGGTATACGAATGCTAATTGGTCAACACATCGCTCTGACGGAACAAACACACGTTCGCCATCCAAATTATGTCGGAATAATATGTACCAAAACGAATGTGCGCGAGGTGGCCCTGGAGGCTATTGAGAACGCTCGTTTCGTCTGTGAGGATTACTACGGTCTCTTTGATGCTCCCAAGGTGCAGCTTGTCTGCAAAGAGGATCTGAACTTTATGTACGTTCCTGGCCATCTGTCTCATATGCTATTTGAGACATTGAAAAACTCTCTGCGTGCCGTCGTCGAGACACATGGCGCGGACAAGGAAGCGTTTCCCATCACCAAGGTCATTATCGCCGAAGGTAAAGAAGACATCACCATCAAGGTCTCCGATGAAGGTGGTGGTATACCGCGGTCGTCTATTCCGCTTGTCTGGACCTACATGTATACCACCGTGGAGCAAACCCCTAACCTGGATCCGGACTTCGACAAGAGCGACTTTAAAGCTCCTATGGCAGGATTTGGATATGGTTTGCCGATTAGTCGGTTGTATGCTCGGTATTTCGGCGGTGACCTGAAGATGATCAGTATGGAGGGGTAAGTGACATCAGGAACAAGCCATGAACCTTGACTAACCTGATGTTAGCTACGGAACGGACGTCTACCTCCATTTGAACCGACTATCTTCGAGTTCGGAACCCCTCCAATGACAATTACCAGTCATGAGGGATGGTCGCGTTCGGTTTTCTACTTCCCACAGACTTCACCCCTTTTACACAGAACCCGATCCAGCACCATCTCAAAGATTGACGCCGATGAATATAGAAGCCATTCGCGCACGGATGCGCACGAGGGAAGTCTCTGAGCGCAAGCAGGTTGGGGATGCAGAGAGCCTGCTCAATGCAGAGAAATAAGGCCACCACGTGTGGGCCATGAGATTACAGATTGCTGGAGACAGCCTCCGAGCTCATTGCGTATTTGCTCTTCAAGCTTTCTACATTGCGTTGAAAGATATAGTCGCCTGTTGCAGGCACATCACTGGCATGGTTTTAGCACCTGAATCGCAGGAATCGTGCACATGACACGACGGATACGGCCCGCTCAAACGAAGAAAGCGTCTTACCGAGTCGGTCAATTGGAATAGACAATTCAATCGAAGAGTCCATTCGCTATGCGGTTATGATTGGTCTCTCTGTTCGATACCCCTGGGAGGGACCACAGAAAGTTGGATTCATGTGGCTCACAGGACCTGCATTGTATATATGGAAGAGCTGGTGTCTTTCATTTTTGATTCTTCTCAACACCCTCGATCTCCTTCATATCCTTACCCTTCTCTTATTCTTTGTATACTACATAGCTTTTGTTTGGTTTAGCTCTGTTTGGGTTCTTATGGTGCATGGCCGAAGATGTACGAGAGCCTAAAATGGGTTAGGATAGCAATTTGAAAGTCCGATTTACACTTTAACCAATATGATCGCTTTATCAAAAATACATCGTAAACCGTCATTATAATCTTCTTCTTCTTCTCCTTCTTCTTCTCCCCCCTCCTCTTCATCATAAACCCAAAGCAGTCAGTCAATCAAGGCGGCAACGTCGAAGCCCCCCCATAATCCTGCCTCTCCGCACCACTCCACCGCCTCCTCCTCTCCCTTTCCCTTTCCCTTTCCCTTTCCCTCTCCCTCTCCCGAGCCTGATGCTGATACCGCCCAGACCCCGACGAAACCCTCCCTTTCGCTCTAACCCTCTCCGGCGTCCCACCCCTCAACCCCCCAGGCGACGAAGCCCCTCCGGGAACCCCATCCTGAGCCTCACCACCAGCCTTAGGCCGATACCACCCGGCCTCATCCGTCTCACAAACATCCACAACGCCCCTCGTCACAACCACAGGTTCAGTGCTTAAACTCGCATACGGATTTCCAATCCCAGAGGAGGACGCGGATAATAGGGAAAGGGATCCCGAGCGCCCGGATACAGTCCGCGGCTGCTGTACCGTGAATTGGTCTGCGCGGATTGAGGCGGCGACTTCGGGGTCTGAGGGGGAGAGGAGTCGTGAGAGGAAGCGGCGGCGGGTTTGGGGGAGGGTCTGTTTTGTTTTTAAAAGTAAGTTTTCTGTTAGGTATCCATAGTTATATTATATTGTGAAGTGTGGAACTTGTTGTTGTTTGGGGAACGAACCTCGTGCGCGGCTAGAGCTTGAATCGTAAGGAGTTCTCGATCGAGTAAAACGCAGAGACTCGCGTGGCGGTCTTCGCGGAGGCGGCTGCGGAGGCGTTTTTCTTGCTCTATTGAGATTGGGGTCGTGTATGGTTGTGCTGGGGTGAGGGTTGAGGGGCCGCGGGGTGGGTTTATGTTGATGGGATATCTCCCTGTTCACCTATATTAACTTGGGTCTGCTGAATCGTGCGCTTGTATGATATGATATGATATGATATGATATAATGCAATGGTGGCTGAGATGGTGTACGTACTGTTATACCCTCCCATCCCGGGCCCAGGCTGTCCAGCACTACCAGAGAACTCCATGGGCAGGTCGGGGATCTCGTCGTCGGTTTCGGGGTCGGAGTCGAGGATTATGGGATTCTGGTTCTGGTTCTGGGTTGGGGGTTGATTGCGATGCCATTGGTTTGGGGTGAACATTGTGTGAAAGTATGTAGAAATCTAGACTTGAAATCTAGATTGGATTTTGATGCTAATATCCGTATCAGTTACGAGCCTCAGCTCAGGCATCAATCTAGAACTTGGGACTCGGAGCTTACCCCGCTCACGTGATAGGTAGCTATAAAACTA
Source organism: Aspergillus cavernicola (assembly GCA_027569065.1). Taxonomy (NCBI): domain Eukaryota; kingdom Fungi; phylum Ascomycota; class Eurotiomycetes; order Eurotiales; family Aspergillaceae; genus Aspergillus; species Aspergillus cavernicola. The sequence goes on along the minus strand of JAPDEK010000057.1, from coordinate 79,249 downwards.
CTCAGTCTGATGCAGTCTCATATCCCCGTCTACAACGAGCAAAGTCATGACTTTGACTTGCATTATGTATTTTCAGCTCCTCGGGCTCCGGTTCAAAAGACCCGAGGCGGAGTTTCCCACATGAAGCCCTTTGTGAAGATAAAGCTCGGCCAACCGGCTATACCTCAGACCCCTCACCTCTCACTGAACTATAATTATACAGAGTACCTAAAGATATTCGAGGTAGATAAAATCAAGAAAAGAGCAAGTCACAATGCCAAACAAAAACCAAAAACGTCCAGTCCGAGTTGCGAATTGCTCTGGTTATCATGGTGCGGTTCTTCTTCGGATTCCCTGAATAAATGCATATCATAGTAACAGATACAGGCGACCCAGCGCATGAAATGTACCGCCAGGCAACGCTAGGAGCTGTTGATTTTATTACGGGTGACTATCTCGCTGGTAGATGCTCGATTCATGCTTAGAGGATAAAGCTAATAATGTAGAGGTCAACCTTGCCAACAACGCCTCGGCCTGGAGAGCCGGGAAGCATCCGGGCTATGAAGAAACGGCATGGGAAGGGCTCAAACAGACCATTGATATCATTTCAAACAAGCGCATCAAGGTAGTCATCAACGGAGGCGCACTGGATCCTAAAGCCCTTGCGTTCAAAGTCCAACATCTGGTTTGTCGGCTCCTTATCCACAAGACAGGAGCTGAAGGCAAAATGCTGATATCACTAGGTGAATGAGAAAAGCCTCAAGCTCTCCGTGGCATACATATCTGGAGATGATATCTACGACCGCGTCGGCCCGAATATGCCTACTACGAAAGAAGAACTCCAGCATCTGGACTCGGGTAATCCCTCCGCCAACCCCGCAGCCCTAACGTATGCCTTCCTCCAAGGGACAGAGACTGTACCGATGATCTCGGCACACGCATACCTCGGAGCTCGCGGGATCGTTTACGGCCTTCGACACGGCGCAGACGTTATCCTCTGCGGCCGGGTTGCTGACGCAAGCCCCGTGATTGCAGCTGCTTGGTTCTGGCATGACTGGGCGGAGACGGACTATGATCGTCTTGCTGGTGCCTTGATCGCGGGACATCTCATTGAATGCTCGGCGTACGTGACTGGGGGTAATTTCTCCGGCTTTGACAAGTATGATCTGGATGAACTTGTTGAGCCGGGCTTTCCAATTGCTGAGATTGACGTCGACGGGAGTTGTATTGTTACAAAGCATCCTGGGACACAGGGGATGGTCAACGTTGATACAGTGCGGTGTCAGTTTCTGTATGAGTTGCAGGGAACGGTGTATCTGAATAGTGATGTGAGTGCTTATATCGGGGGTGTGATTGTTGAGGAAGTGGGAACAGACCGGTAAGCTCTTTTCTCCTACATCTACCTCTCATGGTTCGATGAGCTAAAAGGTGAAATTAGAGTACATGTCTGTGGGATAAAAGGCTCCCCGCCACCACCAACAACCAAACTCGCCATCTTTTACCAAGGCGGCTACGAGGCCGAGGTCCTCCTCAACGCCACGGGCTACGCTACCTCCAAGAAATGGGATCTCCTCGAGAAGCAAGTCCGTCATTTCCTACCTGCCACTGTAATGAAGGAGCTCGAGACTCTTGAATTCCAACGGCATGTCGTCCCGTCTACACAAATTCCAATGTGGTATAGGAAACCGATCTAATAATTGAAGTCTAGAATCGGCACACCATCCCCCAACCCAACCACCCAAGCAGCCAGCACAACCTACCTCCGCATCTTCATTGCCTCGCGCTCCTTGCATGCCATTACAGCTGTTCGATTAGCTTTGAAGAGCATCTCATTGAGACATTTCTCTGGTACTGGTACCCCGAATCAACCCACCCACCTCCTCCTCACCAATCCCCCCTCCCCCGGACTAACTAATACATGTGATCAAACAGGCTTCCACAGTACTCTCAACCCGAACCTCACAACCCCCCACCCCTTCCTCGCCTACTACCCAGCCCTCATCAAGCAATCAGACCTCAACGAGGAAATCAGCTTCATAACTCCCACTCCCTGCAATAATGATAAATCCAAATCCAAATCCGAATCCAAATCCAAATCCGAATCCAAATCCAAGTCCGAGTCCGAGTCCGGGACCGAATTCCACATCACAGTATCTAAAACAGGCCATCCATCTCACTATGCCCCGCTCCAACGGCGCGAAAACTATAACCCCCCGGCTTCAATCCAAGCACAAGCAATCACAGTATTGGGCTCGGGACCCATGAAACGGATCCGACTCGGGGATATAGCTCTCGCGAGGTCGGGTGATAAGGGCGGGAATTTGAATATTGGGTTTTTTATCCCTGCTGCTCATTGCCCTACTACTACCACCCTTATTGCTAGTATACACCCCCAAACTAGGGATTCAGCTGCAGCAGCAACAGGAACAGGAACATTATATCTCTGGCTCCGCACATACCTCACCACAACGCGGATGCAAGAACTTCTCTGTTGTTCAAACTCGGAATATTTCATCGAACGCGTCGAATTCCCAAATATCCACGCGGTGCATTTCGTCATCTACGGGATCTTGGGTAGGGGTGTGAGTTCTTCCGAGAGCCTTGATGGGTTTGGGAAGGGCGTTGCGGATTATTTGAGGGATCGGGTTGTTGAGGTTCCTTTCGGGTTTCTGGGGTAGGTTTGGATTGGATTATTGGATTGCTATTGATTTAGTAATGGTGGTAGTAGTTGTAGTAGCAGTAGTATAGGTAAACTATGTAGGTAATACAATGTAAAATAATATAATAATGGAGGAGATTATTCACCAAGTAAAGGAAGATAATCAAGCATCATGTTCTGGATGGCATCCGGCTGTTGTTCCCTGCAGCTCGGCGTGTATAGCTCTTTTTCTTTTCCTATTGCAGATGAAGATGCAGATCCAACTCCCAGTTCATACCCCGGTAAAGAAGTAGATGTAGACTCAGACTTAGCCTTAGATCTAATCTCCCCCGGAGTCCAAGACGTAGATTGAGACAGCGACGGGGAATGAGAATGAGAATGAGACTCAAGCTCCTCCTCCCCAAAATAAGCAAACAGGAATCCCTCCGTCCAGGCGTGTTTCAATCGAGCCCGATTCTCATCTTCATTCTCATCTCCATCCCCATTCTCATATTCATGAGCTGGATAGTGATTTTCTTGCGGTGAGACAATACGCCGGACACAGGGAGCTGAAGGCGGTATTTGTGTCTGTGCCTGTGTCTGCGCAACACAAGGATAAATCACCCCCTCCCCTGGCGTTCTCCGCAACGACATGAATTCATCTATATACCTCTGTAACCGGTTATACTCATTGAGTCTGAGCTGGAACAAACTCGGATAATCTGATGCGCATCCGACCCCGTTCCCCAACAGAAAGTTAGAGTTAGGGTTAGAGTTAGAATTCGCAATAAGCTCACCAACCCCAACCCCCTGCTTAATATGATTCGAGGGTAATAAAGTCCTACTAGACTGACACAACTCCAACGCCTTCCACGAAACGGCAAGAACAAGACCCATATAGTACTGGCTCCGGAAGCAGCGAAAGACTTCGACGAAGAAGACGAGCATGATTTCGGAGAGTTGTTTGTCTTCTGGGGTTGTGGAGAGTTGGGTTTGGATGCTGAGGAGGATTTGAGGGAGGAGAGTGTATGCTATTCTATTTTATTTTGAAGACATATTATTAGTATGGGTGTGGTTAATGGGGTAATAAGGTAAGAAGGGTAAGGTAGACGAACGCGCTTATTGGGAGTTTATCAGCGACGCCGTTGAGGATGAGTTGCTTTACGTTGTCTGCTGTGGATTTGATTGCGATTGTGAGGTCTGCGCGGCAGGATTCGATTCTTGATAGGTCGGTTTCGTCGGCGAGGTATGTGTTGTAGCCGATTAGAAGGCAGATTCGATTGCAGAGGGCTATTCGCGCGGATCTAAATGGGATTTTTGTTAACTTATGGCTGACTGTTGCCGGAATAAGTTAGGGTTAGTCAAGTGGAGGCGTACTGGAAATAGATCGCGCAGAGATTTGTATACAGCGTTAGTGAGGAATGGATGTAGTATTCCTTTCCATCTGGGTTCGCTACCCAGTTGAGTTCCCAATCTAGTAGGGCTAACTTTGTCTCTTCAAGACGGGTAAGTTCTGCTCGACGGTCTGCTCGACTGAGGGGCATGTTCTGCATTGTTGGGTATACGAGCATGATTAGATCTGTAACTGCCACGACAAGATGGCATAGGCTGGCCAAGACACGGCAGAGGGCGAGTTTCGTGTCAGGGGTATACACCTCGGAATGGAAAGATTCTTCTTCTAGATCCTGCAAGGAGAGCCCTGGCTGATGTAGATCAAAATCCTCTGGCGTTATCTGGATCGGTCGACGCATTCCCAACGAGATGATTCGGTCGCGGATCATACAGCACCACCAGAGTCGTTTAAGGTCGGATGATTTTCGTCCAGATTCTAACTGTGGGAGACGGGGGTAGAGATGTGCGCGCTCTTTCTTTGCGTGGCGGATGGCGATGCGCAGCCAGCGGGAGTTTGTGGCGAGTTCGGTGTCGGTGGTGTAGTATGTTAGGAGGAGGGAGGCTTGGGAGGTGACCAGACGGTCTTTTTCGATGCCGCTTTCGTGGAGGCGCTGCATAGTTAGTTGTGTTGAGTTGTTTTAAGTTGTGGATGATTACCTTGGCTCGGTGGTAGAGGTCATCTCGCGCGGAGATGAGAGAGTGGTAGCCGCATTCTTTGGCTGCTTCAAGAGGGACGAACTGCAATAGATCAGCAAGATCCTAATTAGAAGGTTAGGAGCGTACCGAGCTTGCAGCAAAAAGCATGGACTGAAAGAGCAGGGTCGAGATCTTGCCGGCGCTGCCATCAACACAGCGATACTTTCTCCAGAACCCCGCCTCATCAATGACAGGAAGGCACGGATGAACATATAGAAAGTAGTGCTTCGTGAATACATCCAAAACATCCTGGATAGGCACTCGGAGGGCGTGAGATCTGACAAAAGCGAGGTTCACGTCTGTTGAATGTAGTTCGCTACTCGGCAGCGAGGGATAAATATCGCTACGGGGGCCCTTTGCAATGGCTCTGGGTATCTGCTTCTCGCTATCCCGTTTCCCCGAGTGTAGCGTACATGATCTTCCGTCTAGACGACAGTTTGTGCAGGGGAAGCCGGTAATGGAGCCGTCGCAGCGGACTTTGCGCGAGTGGCAGCGGGTGCAGGCTCGAGCGGCACGCCTGGAGCGGACGGAAAGGTGTAATTCTTTTCTGTCTTGGGTGGACATTTCATCTCATTTTGGAGAGAAGGAAGAGAAGAGGAAGGAAGGAAGAGAAAGAAGAGAAGGAAGAAAGAGAAACTAGGGGATCAGAGGTAAACGTGGGGAAATAAGCTTGTCTCCACACGTTCTTTCAAGTTGTTCTTGGAACTTCTTTCAGACTATTATACAACATCCTAGCTACTAGCCACTAGCTAGTCGCCAGATAATTCGAGGTACGTATTCCATCGTACCTAGGCCCATGTTCGGATACACAGATCCGCCCGCATCCATATACCAAAGGTGTCTGCATTACCAGAGTTGTGCTCAAAGATGACATCCGGTGGTCCGAAGATAAAGGAGTGAGTGTAGATCGAATCGATTGGGAGGAAAGGGAGGAAAGGATTCATATACAGCCTTCATGAGTTTAAATTCCTCCTCTTTTGTAGCTCTTAGCGAGGTTCCGAGGTAGAGACTAATATTATATGCGGGGTTATATTACTTTAATATTAGTGCTATAATGTCTCAATCAAAGGCTTTACCGAAGGCGCCGACGGGGACTTCCTGTGAAGGTGAAGGTGGAGAGACGGTTCTTTGTTAATGGTATTGTTATTGAAGGAGAATCCATCTACCTCTAGATCTTCTATAAAGAGCTGGATTCCGTCCTCGATGTCTAGACTATCCTACATCCTCATTTACCCAGGATCATCCTATCGAGTACTGCACAGTTTATTAGTTACTCTCGTCAGCTCTACCTATTTCAGTAGAATACACTGTCCTGGTCAACATCCTGAAACCTTCTGATGTCCATGGCCACCAGACATACAAGCGACCTTCGTCAAACCCATCCATAGATACCAAAACTATCACATTGTCCCTGTCCTATTCTGCCCCTAAAGAACCTCATCTATCCCACCTGAATCTCGAGTCGAAGCGAAGCTGGACTTGAAGGGCAATTCAACAGATGGTCATATTCCAACAGCTACGTTTTCGCTGTCGCCCAAATATGAGACCATGGAGATACGTTTGGAAGAGAGATTATCTCCGATCGAGTATTAGTCTTAGTTAACACAGACAGACTATGATGAATATACGCCCCCAGCTCTCAATGAGTAGCACCCATAACTTGTTTCCGGTCGGTGTCGGTATGGCCAATTTTTATGACAGAAATCCTATCACTGCACTTGATGATAGTTAGCGATCCTTGGCTTATGCATCTTTCTCTTCCGACCTCTGTTGTCTTAACTGCGCTCGCTGCATACCAACCAGGAGCACTTGGGTGGGTGGGTTTGATTCTAGTATTCTGGAATATGTGTATTGGGACCCGATCTCAGTTTCTAACAGAGATAGATGCAGAATAATGTTAAGTTACATACTCACTCACCCCCTCCGCCGAAAAACAACCTCCAACTCCGGCACCACAAGCGTAAACGTATCCCTCAACTTGCCCAAAACCTCCTCGAGACTCGTCCCCTCCGCCAAAGTCACATCGAACTGTTTCATTAATTCGGCGGTTACGCACCGGAGTTCCATTAGGGCGAGTTGTTTTCCGGCGCAGGAGTAGGGGCCTATTTTTTTTCTCATTAATTAGTTGAAATGGCTAGAATGGTTGGAAATGGTTGGATAGGATAGGACAGGAGGGAACGGAGGGAGGGAAGGAAGGAAGGAAGGGAAGGGGAGGGGATAGTACCAGCGTTAAAGGGAATAAAAACGGCTTTATTCTTAACGAGATGCTGTTCTGTGGTCCAGCGCGTCGGGAGGAATTCGGTTGGTTTTTCGAAGTTTCGTTCATCTATTCATTTCATCAGCCAATTTCCATATACTATCTGTAAATATTCAAATTCAGAAGGGGAAGAAATACCCCTAAAAACCGAATAAACCGGACACTGTACAATAACTCCTCCCGGAATATGCACTCCCCCAACCGTAACCCCCTCCGGGGGCGTAACCCTCTGCGTCCCGGACGGAACAGCCGGGTGGAGTCTCAAGGCCTCATTAATGATGCCATCGAGGAGGTCGACTTCGATGAGGTTTTTGTGAGAGAGGTCGGGGAGGGAGTCGAGGAGGGATTGGAGTTGTTTGGCCAGCGGGGGGTTTGCTGCTAGGTAGAGGAAGATTATGGAGAGAGTTGCTGCTGTTGTGTCGCTATATAAGCCCTGTTAATTTGGACTCTGTGATCGTAACTACTAGTAGTAGCGAGGGATAGATAGTATAGTACGTACCTCCCCGCCACGACGATCAGGTATGAATCACCGTGGAGATTTAGTTGCGCCTGCGCGGTCTTTGGACGGTCGTTGTAGTCTCGCAATAACCATGAGAAGACATCAGGGACTGCGGGTTCGTTCTATACACTCAGTTAGCTCTATCCCACTACCCCAACATAGTCAAACCAACGAAAGAGAGAAACAAACCATCACCCTCCCTCCCACCAAGCCATCCAAAAACTCCCAGAACCTCTTATACTGCCAATTAAGCCCTGGAATACCCTTAAAAAAGGGAAACAGCCAGGTCAAATGTCCGAAGAGGCCAATACTTGTCATATCAGCATGCAGCGATGTGAGGAAATACGTGTCTTCCCCGTTCAGCAACATATCGAAGGATTTGCCGAAGGCCATGTCGCCCATTACGTCGAAGCTGTAGTAGTTGAAGTATTTGGAGACGTTAATTTCGGTGTCGAGGGTTTGGGATATGGCGCTGGTTAGTTGGGTTGTGTATTTTGTTATGCGGGGTTCGTAGGTTCGTATAGCTTTAGATTAGTTAGGTAGGGTCTATCTGTATATAAGGGAAGTATGGCGAGGATATACCTTTACTGCTAAAGCCCTGATCCCAGACTTTGCGTCGTCGCGCATGTTCCTTTTTATCTCGCTCTGTTTGCAGCGAGACTCTTGGGTGGATGACATGGTACCATGGTCCCTTGGCGAGCTGGGACTGGGGACCGTATAAAGCGACAACAGCTTCGGGATTGATGATTGAGAGTTCAGTGGGCCCTGAACACAAGTTAGTTTAACTTGTTTCTTTGAATGGGGTTGACTTGAGTGAGGGCAAAGACACACCAAGACGCACATAATCCCCATGCACCTTATGAAGCCTCTCCGTCTCTTCAAACAACTGCAACCGCTTCGCCGAAAGATAAGTCGCGTAGAAATTCGAGATCCGAGCCAGAAACGGGCCTGGGAATTGGCGGAGACGGTGGAAGAATGCGCGGTAGAGGATCATGCTCGTGTAGACGGCTGTGATGTGGGTTAGGACAAGTTGTTTGGCCCATCCTGGACCTAGGGATGTTGTGATTGTGAAGGAATTAGTCCAGTCGAGTGTGAGCAGTGTAATGCTTAGGATGATATATGTTGATACGATTGAAGGTGCTGCTAGATCCCATTCGCCGACTCTGTAGAGGAGGATATGGGTTGCTATTCCGGTGAGGGCGCCGATTAGGGATACGGTGCCCATGGTGGTGGTGGTGGTGGTAGTAGGAGTAGTAGTAAGCTTTTTAACAATATACCCTTCGTAACTGGTTGTTCTAGCTTTATATATTCAACCTGTACTAGGAAGGGCAGTTGCCCTGTCGTGAAACATTAGACTGAGGACTGGGGCAACCTTGCATATGGGAAATGCAGCAGGAACCTATAATCACTCTCTTATTACTAGCCTAACACCCGTTAATACCCTAGCGGTGAGCATGATCCCTGCACATGCATGGTTTACCCCAACGCGGGATCCTGTCGAGCCTCGAAGCCTCGAAGCCATCAATTAATTCAATGATAAGACTTGACTGTTTTTAGTGGCAGTTTAGCTTTTCCCCCGCTCTCAGGCATGAGTCCGCTGGATGGCAAGAATAAGATAACTTGGACTTTTGACTGGAACGTGATCGCTACTGTCTGTAAACCAGAATAATACCAAGAAGAAGAAAATTATAGATTGATCAAAGATTATCACAAAAAGAGGCGAGTCCTCCAGCCCCCGGGACTACATCTCAGAGAAAAGTACAACGCCAGAGCATGCCGCTAAACATCAACAGACACCGCCGTTGTCAGGTAGATATTACAATCAAATCAAGAAGTACTCTGGGGTAAAGTAAGCCGAGTAGATCAACATTCATGCATAAAGCTATTCATCGGCCAGTCATATCCTGCCTCAGACCTAACAAACCAACCCCGGTCAGAAACAATATCCTTAAGAAGGTACTAGTAGTGGAGCAACATACCAAGTCGTCTTATTTATATTCTGATACGCAACCGGATGATCAGCAATATACTCCGTCGTCTCAAACCCCACTGGATCACAAGTAACGCTAATATCATCAGGATCCTGATAAATCCGGATATAGTCAAAGCGCATAGTAGCTGGCATATACTTCTCGATCACGTCATCGATGGGAGCAAAGCTCCATGCCATACCTAGGTTCATGACGATCGCTAGTGGTTCTAGAGGGATGACGCGCTGCCCGATATTGCCGTTCGGTCCGATGGCCTGGCTATCGAGAGTCCATGTTTGCTCGGGGCCGATGAACCAGGTGATGTCTCCGTCGGGGCCGGGGGTGTATTCGAAGGCGTAGACTTGGTATTCGTTTCCATTGTACCAGTTGTTGTTGAGGTTTGATACCCCGGACATGGCTTGTTGGTAGGGACCGCCTCGGTAGGTGTTCATCTGTGTGATGTTTTGGTCGTATACAGCGGCGTAGTCTATACAGTCAGCAGTCATTGATTAAGTGGAGTTGATTCGGACGTACCATAATCTGGCATATACCAGATATCAAATGGAGCCATCTGCAAACTCTGCGACACAGATCCGACTATCTTCTCACCACCACTCAAAGTCGCGACGCTGGCTTCAATGACATCGATTTCAGGAGCGCTGCGCGATCTCCCAGGGGTAGGATGATCTGAGCCAGGGCAAGTACATGCCGGTAAGCGCATCCCAGGGAGCCAGCTAATCCCATCCACGGAGCTCTGGTTCGGCGTGATACCTGCATCGCATTCATCGTAATAGCTGTATGGCCACATGCCCTCCGTACTCGCTGCGTATCCAGGTCGGCCTAGATTTCCCATCGCCCAGAAACCAGGCCAGAAACCGGAGACTTCGCCGTCTCCTGGTAATGAGATGCTTGCTTCTAGACGACCGCCGCTGAAACACAGCTTGTTCCAGCTCTGGATCATGCCGGATCGATATTTTTCTTCGTGGGTTGGAAACGAGTCGAATCTGATTTCTAACACTCCATCTTTCGTCGTTACCGCGTCGGGATCGTACCACTGTACGGTTAGAAAAGCTCTCTGAAGACGGAATAAACTAACCTCAAGATCCTGTGTGACTCCATACCAGATATCTACAGCTTGGTAGTAAGGGTCATCTTCGTCGTAGAATGTCCGGCCCGGTGTGTTGAACTCGTCTGAGAACTATAAATCATCAGAATATGACAGTCATGACGGCTTCAGATAACTCACTACAAGCTTCCATTCCTTCCCATCTGCCGACTTCTTGGTATGTACCGACTCCGGTGTATCCGGGTCTATCAGCCCTCTGCGTATATTCGAAAGCAACGGCCGATCCCCTACTTCCAGACATAACAAATCATCAGCCTCACAATGCGCCGGTCGTGCCTTTTCGAATCCTTTCACAGCAGTTCTAAACAGTGAGAAAGTCAGCAGCCATTACACAAACCCCCACCAGGAACCGAAAAGAAGCCATACACAACAGGATACCCAATAAAAAGCACCAAGAGCCCAATCGTAAGCAACACCAGCGCCCCAAGATTAACCACTCCTCTCCGATTCCAAATATCACACTCCCCCTCCCGATCACTAGGGTCGGGGTTATGCATGTAATCATCCTTCTCCACGTCTTCGGGAAACAATAGCAGCCCGTCCGTCGGCATGATATTATACTTCTCTGTTACAGTCTGCGTATTCACATCAATTTCATCACTCTCCGCCCTGGACTGGGCACGCGAATACCCGCGCGTATCATAGCTACCGGCTTCGGAGCTCCAGCTCGTGCGGCGGGAGGATACGATAGAGAGATTTGATGATGGTGAGCCGAGAGTATCGTCTCGATGGCGATGTGGGCGTGGTGGGATTAGGAATTCTGTTGAGCCGTGTTGGTTGAAGGATGCGTATACCGTTGGGAATGGTGATGGTCCTGTTGTTGATTTGGATTCGAGGCTTCGAGGTGTGAGAGGGCGGTTGTTGGGTTCTGGGGGTTCTGGGGCGACTGGGGGAACTGGGGCAACTGGGGGTTCTGGGGCAACTGGGGGTTCTGGGGCAACTGGGGGGATTTCGTTGTCGTCTGAGAGTACCTCGTATTGGCCGGAGTTGAGGCGGATGTGAGGTGTCTCGCGTGATGGTTGTTCGGGGGCTTCTGAGTGACTTTCTGACATGGTGTTCTGTATTCTTTTCGAGTGGCCTGTGCTGTGTCTAGTGATACCGATTCCGCCTCTTTCAACCTTGTATAGTATCTTCCATAAGTGTTTCTCTATGGCGGTTTCGATAGAGGATCAACAGGCGTTCCTTTCGTCAGAAGTATCAAGTAAAGATGCCAATACTGTCAGGCGTGTTTGTCAACAAAAGATAACAAAGGACCGGACAGTCACTGAATATCGTCACTGTGAGTGAGTGAGTCTCAACAAAAGATATAGCTAAAGCAGGGAACTGCTAATATTAAAGAATAACTTGACAAGATCAAAACACAATTTCAACAATATAAACAATTGGAAAGAATCTTACCATGCTAGAATAAATAAACAGAAAAGAGGGACAAGAATGGAGGACATGAGAGAGGAAAGTATTGAATGAAGATGGCATTCAAGGAAGGGATAGGGAACATGCAAAGAGTGGCAGGACTCGAGATGGATTGTTTTCAACTTCTCTATTACATTATTCCTTGACTGGATTGTATGTTTACGTTACTCAAGTAGCTTGTTGTGATCAACTTGAGTCAGTATCCAAGCGCAGATACCTAGTCCCTCTCAATATAAGAAAGAATGCTTCGACTGCCAATGGCCCCTTGAACTGTCCTTGTAGAAATCCAGCCATTTCGGGGAACAAGCAAGCTCTTTCGACATGAGAATTGCAGATTCTAGACCGGATCTATACGCAACAACCCTCGGCCCATGTAGCGACCTCTATGAACCGAGTCGGAGATTTATCGGAAGTGCTAAGAAACAGTTAAGGTTAGCTGGAGTTTCTCGGTAACATCAAAGCCAGGGTAATTTAACAGGAAGAATGGGTGAGGAATCTTGTTGCTACAGCGCTAGGAAGAATGAACAGTGGAGATACCATATCATTCCAAACACGCGTCTTCCCAGCTACCAGGCATAACCTCATATATGACGCAGTAGCTAGACGCCATTAGTCCCTCTAGTATTTGAAGACATATTAACCCGCTTCGTAGCTAGTAAGCTACCGTATGTGTCCCTGCCATGCCATACTAGCCCCTCCTCTCCCTTGCATCCCAGCATCATCCCCAGCTCAGCCCTGCATAAAAAACCATAAAACCTACACTACACCACCTACAAAAATAAACAATACATTCCAACAAATATCCATTAAATCTCTAAACCTCAAGAGTACAGATCTAACGTAGATAACAAATCCAATCCAAACCTAACTCTCAACCGCCTTCGCCCTAAACCCCACAATCACCCCCTCCTCACCACCCAACGCCAAAACATAATACTCAACCCTCGACGTCCCAACCTCCACCCGATAAACCTTCACGTCAACCGCAGATGAATCCCCACCGTCAGAGCCAGAACCCTGCACAGCCGCCGCACGCACAGCCCGGAAAACAGAGGCGTATTGGTCCTTCGGGTCGAATGAGGAGGGGGATAGTGTTTCGATAGACGAGGAGAGGTCTGTATTTGGGGAGATGAGGTTTGAGAAGTGTGCTGTACATATATAGCATTAGTAAGGTAACAGAAAAGATATGATAGTGGTAGTGGGAAAAGACGAACAAGAATCAGGCCAAGCACCACTCCCCGCGCCCTCCCACTTCAAAGCAACGGGTTCAAACGGCTCATCGGTGTCGGAGATATAGTATGCGTCGACGGAGGTGAGCGGGGTTGGGACCGAGACGTTGGCATTGACGGTTTCGGTGCGGGCGGAAGAGGAGGATTGTTGGGTTTGGGGTTGTGATCGGCCGCTGTCGAGGTCTGCGTTTGCTTTGTCCAGGAAGGACATGTAGGCGTCATCGGAAGACATGGTGCGGGAGAGGTGGGGTGGTGGTGTTAGAGGGGATGTGTATATGGATTTGGTTCTGAGGAGTGGTATTTGTGATGAGCGAGATAAGTGTCGGATTGTTAAAGACTGAGGGAGAGAAGAGAGTGGTTTTGAAGATGAAGCGAAAGAGTGTTGGGAGAGGTGATCAATGACGCAATGCACCTTGCGGGTGCCCTGCCACTTGCGCATTGGGCTGGATTGCAATTGAGGGATCGGGAGTTGCTGGATTGTACGGCCTGAGCCTTTGTTGCAATTCGACGAACAGGATAAAGAAAGCCCAAGGTTTTATCTTGCTCAGTGTTGAAGTTCGCGGTCGGAAACTGCAGGATTTTCATAACTCCGCTTCAACTGCAGTAGAGGCTTCATCTAGTTCAACCTCACTCAGTCGTATTCAAGTACAGCTACTAGAGTAATACAGATTACACGAAATAATTGAAGGTATGTCGCTTTTTTTATTGAAACGCATAATAAGCTGTACTACACCAAACCATAATCTCCGTAAACACCTTAAGCAGAAGTAACGAGGTCCTTCTTGAGGGTACCCATGAAAGCGCGCTTCTCCTCGGGGGTTTGGAAAGCACCGTGTCCGAACTTGGACGAGGTATCGATCCACTTGAGGTCGATCTTCTCGGTGGCCCTCCGGCTGGTCTGGGGGTAAAGAGTCTTGCGCAGGGTCATGACACGCTTCTTAACACCGGGGATGGATCCCTTGACCAGAACAAAGTCGTTCTTAACCTCACCATAGCGGACGAAGCCACCCATGCTGTGATTCGTTAGCCATGTTCTGTGGTCTGATTTATGGTTCAAACTTACGGAGTGATCTGCTTCTTGGAGACGTCGAACTCGGTGGAAGCGTTGGCATCGTCGGTGCCCTTGCCAATGCGGAAGACCTTGTGGTTGCAAGAGGTACGGTGGTGGTAACCCATCTGACCAGCACGGGCAACAGTCCACTGGACGTGGGAAGGATGCCAAGCACCGATACAAGCAACCTTACGGAGACCCTTGTGAGTCTTGCGGGGAAGCTTCTTGGTACCCCAACGGGAAGTGACACCCTGGAAACCGTGACCCTTGGTGACGGCAATGACATCGATCACCTCGTCCTGCTCGAAGATGGAGCCGATCTCGATTGGCTTCTCGAAGAGATTGCGGGAGAAGTCAACCTTGTCGGCAATGGAACCACCGTTGACCTGGATCTCCATGAGGTGGGCCTTCTTCTGCTTGAGGGGGGTCTTGCGGATCTGGGTGTGGGCGAGCACACGGACGACGGTGCAGTACTTCTTGATGCGCTCGAGGTCGCGGGTGATGCCGGCGCCGCTCTCCTCGGAGTGCTTCTTGGCGTACTTGGTGAAGGCCTTCTTCTTGCTCTTGTACCAGTTCTTGTAGAAGCGACGCTTGACCTCGTCGCTCAGGTGCTCAGCCCACACGGTAGCAAGCGAGCGGAGACCACGGGGAGTCTCGATGTAACCGACAACACCGACAGCGATGAGCTAAAACCAGTCAGCCACCACAACCATAATCAAGTTTGAAAGGTTTAGAAAGAAAAAAAATTCTGAACATACAGGAGGGGTCTCGATGACGGTGGCAGCCTCAACAACCTCCTTCTTGTGCATCTTGGCACCGGGTCGGTCAAGGTCACGGACAACAGTGGTCATACCGGCCTTGTAGCCCATGGAGGCTGTCAAGTGGACGGGCTTCTTGGGGTCATCCTTGGGGAAGCTATCGCAAAACTTAGTATACGTCCCTCCAATTCCACGATATTTTTATTTTTCCAAAATACTGACCTCTTTACTCTTCCTCGATGTCTGGCAGCACGCTTCCGGGGAAGGTAGGCAAGGGAGCCTGTAAAGTCCTTTGTCAGTATGTCGTCCACACACACGCACAAAAAATCCGCATCTCGAAGATAGAGGGCGAAAAGGTAGACGAACCGTGCCGAGGCGCTTCGTACTTCCGGTGACTCCTGATTAAACGAATTCCGGTCAGTGATATTGTCCATTGAGGGTGAAATGATGTTCCATCTGGCGCGAGGTACTCACATCTTGACCCTGTTGTCGTTAGTTGTCGGACGTGGTGAGTGAGAGTGTCAATCTCCAAGTTTGGCCGGAAGTCCGATTTTGCAACGGTTAACGAGAGTTGTGGGCTGCCTCTAAGCGAGAGGTCTTGGCGACTTTTCCCGTTGTGGTTAAGGGCACAAGGCATGAAAATACTGCACGTGCCTTTAGCGCCTCAGGCATTGATTACATAAATAAGTGGTTTTTGGTTAAAGTTAACTATGAGACTCGAGATTCGTTCAACTGTACAGAAACTTCATGAGGTTACGTGATAGGTAGATACACTCGAATACAACACCCCGAAGAGAAAACCACCCCTATAGTCACCAATCGTAGAATACAAATCGACGGCTAAAACAACAAAGAACATAGATACCGCCGAGGACAGTGAATAATTGAGAATGGCAACTGAATCAGAGGCAAGGGGAGATATAATAAAGTGGCGGAAAGAGTAGGAAATATAGTGAGTGAGTGTGCGGAAATTTCTCGTAACAAAGACTTCATTCAAATCTTGAGTTGTGGTAGGGACAAAAATCAGGCTACACGGAGACGGCCGTCAAACCTCTAAACAGCTGACTCCTTCGACTGGGATGCGCCATCAGCAACGCCGTTGCCATTCCCGTTGGCGCTGCCTGATCCACTGCCGTGAGGGCTGCCCTTCACAGCGCTACCCTTCTTATCGTCGTCACCATCGTCATCATAATCCTCATCGACGTCCATTTTACGTGCGGCAGGCTCGTGTACTGGAGCTTGTTCGCTGCGAGTATGTTCTTCCTTGACAGGTACTTGCACTTGGACTTGGACTTGCGGAGTCGGGGGCAAAGGTGAAGGCCCGTTGGACGGGGTGGGGGCGTTCTCGGCCATAGGAGGAAGGCTGGTTCCCGATGGGTGCTGCGGCATGTGTTGGATGGAAGGAAGTGTTTGGGGATGATGCGCTGCCTCGGAAGGGTGATAGCTTTCATTGACACGGCGTTGGTCCTCACGTCGAATCTCAGAGGAGCTACGACGCTTCATCTCGCCGGGCGAAGGCAACCGGCTAGGTGACGGGCCGCGGCGGATGATTTGGTCGTCGAGCCTTGACCTGTTTTCCTCGGTTGCGATCTTCTTTGGTGGAGCAGATTCAGGCTCCCATTCCCGAACTCGCTTCAAGATCGAGGTGGGCGGTTCTTCACGCTCACGAGCGGCAGCCTCAGCAGCGGATATAGCGGATGCTGGGGCAGGCGCCCCGCTCGCGATGCCCTTGGGTCCGTGATGATACTGTTGCTGTGGGTAATATGCAGGCGAAGATGGCCGTTCTTCCCGCAACCGCTCTTCCCGGATCGGTCTGATCTCTGTTGGCGGTGTGAAAGGACGGTGGTAAGAAGGCATAGGACCAGCAGAGTTAGGTGCACCATTTGGGGCGCCCGGTACTGCTGGAGCCGGGCCAGAGGGCAACGGACCACGAGTAGCAGATGCGAAACCAGCACCGCTAGGGACACGGTCATGAGATGGGGGAGGAGGGTTGGCGAGCTGGGGCAAAGCATGAGCCGGAGCATAAACGCCGGGGCCGGCGATGACAGGCTTCGGCGACCGGCCGCCTGGCGGGGGGCGGACATTATCGGGCAATCCTCTTCCTGGCTCCTGGCGCGGGCTAGGATGCGGGATAGCGACCGGACGGGGTGCATCGCGGTGGTCAAATCCGTTTGAGCCAGGACCCTGGGCCTGAGACTGGAGCTCGTTGATGCCGCGGTTCCAGTCGGCGATCTGCCGGGGAGGCGCAGGAGGCTGCGGGGGCGGGCCTCCGGTAGGGGCGGGAGCTCCCCATTGGGGTGCAGGGGGAGCTCCCACACCAGGGGCCTGGTAAGCTTGGGGATGTACATCCTGGGGTTGCGGAGCGGGACCGTTGCTTTGTCCAGAACCGGATAGCTGGCTTTGGAGAAGTTGCAGGCGAGCTTTGATATGGACGTTGGTGGGGTCCAAGTCAGCGGCACGGCCGTATGCGTCCAAAGCATCAGCAATTTGGTTGTTGCATGACTCGTACTTTTGCACGGTTAGTAATTATTCGACGCAGCGTATGGTGCTAGTGCAAATCAACTTACCAAAGTTCCCAAATCGTACCACACCTCCGAGATATAGGGGTTCAGGCGTATAGCGCGCGAGTAAGCATCTAAAGCATCACGGTACTGATTGATTTGGTAGTACAGGACACCGATAGAGCACCAGAAAGTCGGGTTGCGGCCATCGCGATAGACTGCTTGTTGATATGCCTCGTATGCCTTCGGATACTTGGCTTGAGACATGTAACAGCGCCCAAGAAGATACCAACTCTGCGCATCGGTATTATCTATCATGCATATTAGTGCTAAGTCATGCACTCTGTTTTCTATGATCTTACCTGCACTGACAGACTTCTCAAGGTACTCGATGGCTTTTTCTTGGCTTGCGTAGCTGCTGCTTTGCTGGTGATACAGCCATCCAAGCTGCTGCAATACCTTGGCGTGGTTTGGATCACGGTCCAAGACGCGTCTATATGCTTGCTGCGCAGCTTCAAACTGTAAAGCCATTAGTATACATCAATATTTATCCCAAATCAGGAAACGTACATCTTTCTGTTGTTCGTGGACGTGGCCGATCTGAAACCAGATGTCTTCCTCGGTTAGAGGGCGCGGAGGATCATTGACAATGTATTTGAAGCACTGGGCACGTCAGTAAATCACTAGTAACAAAGCAAAGATCATCGCATACGTCCAAGCTCTGGTCGAACTTTTGCTGCTGCTTGTATATGATTCCCAGTCGGAAATAGATCTCGTTGGCCTTTTCGAATTCGGGCGCCATTCGCATGACCTGTGAAAAGGCCTCTTCCGCGTGATCAAGAGAGCCGTAACGATCGTACAGAATACCAATTCCATACCACAGTTTCGGTTCCTATACCGCCGCAGGTTAGAGTCAAGGTTGCGGCTATAACTCGTGGGTTGGCCACTAACCTTGGGATCGCGCAAGTGATATAGCGCTTGCTGGTACGAAGTGTATGCTTCCTGCAGATTATCCATCATCAGGTAGCAGTGTCCTGCAGTTACCAATTAGTCTACTTCTTACATATGTCCCTAGAATATCTCCTAACGTACCCAGGCTTCCCCATGTTTCCCCGCTACCTGGGTCCAGCTTGAGGATATTCTGGAGATATTCGATAGCCTTGGGAAACTGCTCTCTTGTCCGGAGAATGCAAGAAATCGCGTTCATGGCAGGGATCGACCATTGGTTATGCCGTAAAGCTTGTTCGTACGCGTTCATGCCACCATCGAGATCTCCCATCAATTCAGTCAAGCTCCCTAAAACCGGTCAGTGAACGCTACTTGGTGACGACTATCGAGTCCGTTTCCCCTTACCGATTTGTAACCAGACCTGCTCATTCAAAGCAGCGATCTTTTGGGCGGTGCTTGGCGGAGGTTTTTGCGCCGGTGACTGCAGCGGCAGATGACCATTGACTGGCGGATGAGCTGCAAGGTGTCCATGGTGAGGAGTCACGCCCCCTGTGGGTGATGGTTGAGTGTGAGCCATAGCGCGGCGGTCGGATCGAGATCAAATCGCAATGCAGCCGGGTTCGGACGATAGCGATTAACTTTGCGACACAGTGATGCAACCAATCCCCGTGTCACGTAAATGTCACACAGCCCTAGTATAGATAGTTGCGAAAATGCTGGCCCAATGACCTTCTATTGAAGCGCAACGCTCTTTCGGAACAAATGTCTCCAAACAACGGCCAGGCAAGCACGCAAGGAGGCTGTCAGTTGGATGAGTATAGTACGTGACCAAACCCCCCGAGCTTGGCGAAAGGGTGGGAGGGAGTAAAATAGATACAGAGACAGAAAGTGTTAAGAAAGAGACGAGAAAAATAAAGCCTTAAAGATGAAGAGGTGGATGTGGATGTGAAGCGGCGAGAGTTGGGAGTACAGTACTGGACAGACAAGCAAATCGCGGCAAGGTTGGAATGATGTTAAAGTGTGATGCAACAATTGAAGTGCAAAGGGGGGATGAGGGGACAGTGAAGATACAACAATGGGGGGGATGAAGTTAAGACAGAAGGCAAGATGATCCAAAGGAAAAGAAGAAGAGCCAAAAGGAGGAAAGGAGAGAGAGGAGAGCGGGAAGAGGATGAGAGAAAAGAGGTCGAGGGGCTGGCGGTAGAGGGTGAAATTGCCAAGCCGCGCTAGTGGTTGTGCAGCTCTTGAGCAGTCAGCGAAACCAAAGAGTCAGAAACTCTCAGAGAAAAGCACGGGAAAAGCTCGACGGGCTTGGTCGTCCGGCGCCAAGCCCAAGCCAGCCAGCTATCCGTCCAGGAACAGCCTAGCCAGTGGGGCCAGTCTGGAGTCGTGTCCGCGGGTATTTACAGCAATTTTCCGGCACTCAGCATGAGAAGTTAGAACAGAATACAAATGTAGATAATCTACATAGTATTCCTAATACCTACATGTTAGTAATATGTATATATCATTATATATAGTTGAGTACGTGTAGATTCTATAGACGCGAGGCAAAGTTGACTCGGTGTCATGGAGTCGGACCGTCTCGCGTGGGCTTTATCTAGCTGATCCTTTATTCCGAACACGGAAGGATGTCTGTGGCTGGAGGTCTCTCGTTTCTCAGTTTACAGGTGATGTGCTGGAAAAGAGGCTAAGTGTGTCATGTTGGCAAGCGGGGCAGTGAACTTGAGGCACAGAATGCGTTAGGTGGTCCACTATACGAGCCGACAGAGTCGACTAACGAGAAAAAATAATATAAAAATAAAATTGCGAAAAAAAAATAAAATCAAAGTTAAAAAACATTCCGGGGCGCATCATCGAGATCAGTAGCGCAGGCGCTAGTACCCCAAGATATAGCCAGGGATGCATCGTGAATCGTGATACTACTGGATTGGTGGGTCAAAGTGACAGGGTACTTGTATACAAATCGATATTCTGTCCAATATTACTATTGGTAAACAGATAAGAGAAAGAACAAAGCCATATATCATGCATGAAGCAGGCAAAAGGATAACTAGTTCGTATGGGGTCAAAACAGGGCAATGTCCAAGGATGCAAGCGCCGGAGCCACTTAAGCCATCCAGGGATGATGGAATGGGATCATGGGAGGGGCTCTGGTCCAGCACGAACCCCCCCCGGCTGTGACTCGCCGAGTGGCTGCATAAGTGCATATGATTATTATGGACCACAAAGCCTGGACCCACTGACCCTCCCTTCCCCGTGCCATAAGAATAATAATAATTTAGCTAATTATTTAATCAACTAGCGCTTGGTTATTTATGGAGCACCGCCAATAATCCCAGACGGTGTGAGTGGGCCTGAACAAACATCCTTATTCCTGATTGGCGTACAACTCCGGAGTATGGCCATAAGCTCAACCACCTAAAGGGAGGTAAGCTCCCGAGGGTATGAGTTAGGCATGAGATTGAGGCATCCTTCGGACCTCCGCCCACAAACCTGAAATTAATCCAGAAAATGGTCTCTGCCCTACACAGAGTGAAGGAAAGCAATTCGTCGGATCTATCTCACCAAACTCCTAAGTTCCAAGTTCCAACCAACCCCTTTCCTTCCTTCACCCACAGCAGCCGATCATCTCTTTCCCTCTTCAGCCATCTGCCGCAACCAAGCAGGGACAACGATGTCAAACGACGCTGCATACTCCCGGCAGTGTTCAGCCGACTAACTCTGTGCGTTGGCTTGCAGCTGCCTGCATTATCACAGACACAGACCAGAAGAGAGTACGAGATTTAGTCGCATCATGATCAAACTTTCCAAGGATAATGGATAGGTCCTTTCGAGAGTTCTCCTTCAGGAGTCAAAAATGAAGTTTCCCTGGGGATTTCTTCCGTCATACCGGCATCATCAGATCAGCCTGGAGGCATTCAGCCGCTGGCCCGCTAATTAAATTAGAATGCTATGGTCGGTGCGTACATTACTTAAGCACATACTAATCTCGGACTAGCCCAGGCCAGCCATCAGCCACAGAATGCGAACGGACTTCTATCAGTGGGCCGTTTCCGATGCTGATCCGTCGACTTTTCTCTGGTGGGTGATGATCTTGATACATCTCTTTGAGACTTTGTGGGCTGATCGCTTTTTTGGTCTTGAGTTTTGACAGTGAAGTTGACAGTGGACACTCAAGTAGATTCCTTCCCAAGGATTCACAACTATCTATATCAAGAATGCTCTCAAGTCAATATCTATCACTGATGAAACCAGACTCAGGTACGGGTCCCACTCTGTCTTTCCCAACGTTGGAATCGAATCCTGGCTGTTGTGGCGCCCGATTACGGAGCACAACTCGACGGGTCGCCTTTTGCCTTACCGATTTTGTCCCCTATTTTCGGGTCCGAAAAACAGCCGTTGTCATTCTTTATTCAGCTAAAGATGCAGATTGCCAGATTAGAACCACTGGGGAATCCACTATGGTACTATATAATGAACTATCATTTCATCGATCTTCTCCGGAGTAAGGGATAAAGGGACTCAAGCAGGAGAGAATTTGAAATTAATGAGCCTTTCCTGGTCGTCCGACGTCCACACTGAGTAGCACCCTCCAACTCCATGATCCTCGGTGTCAGATTCAAATCTCAACTCGTAAGCCTTGGTATATACGGTTCTGTCTCGGCTGTTATGGCCATGGCCGAGACAGAACCGAGGCAGGGCATCACAGCAATGCAGGTTCTTTGCTGATATACATTTAACATCAACCTGAGAATCCTCCGTGCTCTCGAATAAATACTTTATTTGTCGATTGTGCCTTTTTATATAGAAGCCATACTATATTCATGCCCACAAAATTCTGCAGGGATGTCGAAACAAAGGCTATAAGATATCGGAGAACATTAATTAAAAAATAAACGTGTCTTCCTAATGCAAGGTTATTTTCATCTAAAAATCATCTCGTCCCATCTCAAACTCCCTCTTCAGTCCATGACTCCATATCTCCTTGGATTGACTTGTCCTTAGCCTCACTGCACTGCAATACACTACTCTACTATAACGCTCTCTTCAACCCCCAAGCTCCGCCCCTTTCCGAAAGATGCCGCCTACCTACTCCCGAGTCCCTAGCATCACATGCCAAGCTTCTTCCCAGTTTCTCCGCGATGTTAATTCATAGAGCCGCTACCGCACCGTTATATATCGATGCACATTTGACACTGCTATAAGTATTAACCTCCATAACTATGATAAGGTTATCCCACGATTCTCGCGAGTCGTCACGTGGGATTTTAAGTTAAGTTAATTCTAGCCGGATATTTCAAAACTCGGTACAACTTGAATAGTAAACATCATGATGATTTCATCTAAAAACCATGGATCGATAAGACTTATTGATCTTGGTCGAACCATACCATATTCTATGGTACAGGCATACCTACTAACTTGGGTCCAACCTTGAAGGTTTCCATTCCTAGTTCCGGAACGGGGGTAGATTGTTTGCAGCCTGGAGAAAGAGATTATACGTATTTCAAGGTTCAGCATCTCTCGATTTATGTACATCACGTGACCCACAAACATCGCAACATTTCAACGTGCATAAAATATGGGTCCAAAACTAACTGCTGAGCCTGTCTTTGATTTCCTCCAGTTATATACCAAATCCCACCGTAGTACAGCATCATGTAGGATTTATGTTGGTGATGCCAGAGGGCTCATACAGCCTTCTAATAGTGGGAAGCAGTCTGAATCAAAACGGCGGGAGTCTTGACTCTTCCATAGTCATACGTGGAGCCACCACGACTAGACTAGACTAGATACTGTGACGGGATTCATATGTACATACAATATACATAGGTCCTGGATTCCAGGGTTTGAATGTAGTATGTTTAGGAGTTAGGTAGGTAGACCGTGGAGAGTTTGTGCTGGTTTCTGCTTCTTCTTTTTTCTGTCTCTAAGCTGCTGGAACCCGTGGAGTTGGATTGGACTGGAGAGGCTGTGTTTGGATTCGAGGGTACGTATTATCTAGGTAGATGGATTCTTTTATTTGAGGAGAAGGAACAGGATCCTTCTGCAGCGCAAAATACTAACTAGGTAGCTAGGTAGCCTGATGAGACTCGAAGATCTCCTGCAAGAACAAAGAACATAGGGTATTCTACTCAGATATCACACACAGAGAACAAAGTACCTAAAACAAGCAAATACAAACACTCAAAAAAGCAAATACACACACAACCCACTTGTTAGTTAGTGTCGACCTACATATTGTCATGTATGTAGTCTACAGCCTTGACATCTCCAAGCCATCGATCTACCCACCCAAGTCCAGTCCAGTCAGTCCAGTAAAATAACCCCCGTAATACAACCTCATGCAGCTCTCGCTGCAGCCGACCTACAAAATGAATGTGGCATCCCCCCTCCCCTGCTGCATCTGCTGCAGCGCGCCACCAAGATTAATGTGGGGGGCCTAACTAAAGGCTGGGTAACCCTGGAAGTTGCACAACAGATGAAGAGACGTGTCGTGTCATTGCAGTTTGTACGACTAACCACCAACCACTAATGTCATGTCATGTCGCATCCCTGTTCAGTGTCAAGCTTTGCAGATGATCTAAGCGTTGGATTCTTAATGCGGTTCGGGCTTCAGCTTTCCACCGACACGAATCTTGAAATGTGATTTAGGTATGATTATGTATCTATCTACTGTTGAGTGTTTGGGGAGGTTGTGATGGGATGGAATTTGGAATTTGAGTTGCCTAGTAGTAGTAGTAATGAACTACTACTGTGTGTATATCGCTGCCTATAAGGTTGTATGTTTATGTTTTGATGCTTTGATTTTTATCGGGTTCTGGGACGTACTCCATACGTGTGGCGTCGGAGATTTGGGAACTAGGTTGAGAATACCTACCATAGGTTGGTTGGATCTAGATAGGTAGTACCTGTTCTAGGTACCTAAGCTGTTTTCTTCGTGAGGGAGGAGGAGGAGGAGGAGGAGGAAACAGAAGAGGTTCTGGGGCTTGTATAGGCCTGGGGAGTTAGGTACCTAGACAATCTCTATAGCCCCACCCCCTGCCTGCTTATACTACAGTAGCCATCAGTATACAACATAGATTGAACAGGTGAGGTATGCGGATATGGTTACCTATGCCAACATCCATCATCTGATTGAATATTACTGACTTGCCCAAAAGAAGAACACGTAGTATCAGTGAAATTAAACTTCAAAGCCCATATCATCATACATACATGCAAAGTCAACGGAGTACGTCGTACTTACTATAACACTATGCCTACAGCCATGATCATCGCATCCCACACACCATCCATCCATCCATCCCGAGCGAGCGAGCATCCTTCCTGCTCTCCAGGGTTCCTGTTCTACATCGTGGCGAATACTAGTAGATAAAGGTGGGGAAGGGGTATGCTATGAGACCTACTAATCTACGTAGTTACATTTCTGAACTAAGTATAAAGCATCCTCAGCACTTTGTTTGATGGGTCGAGGGGGGGCTTATAGATCCTAGCCATATAACTTACATGGATCTTAGATGGTAGGGTTAAAGAGGTGCTAGGGTAGTTAGATGCCAGGCAGAAGCTAGGTTAATAATATAATATTATAATGTGCCTGTGTATCTATCCAATCTGATAATAACGGCTGTTCCAGGAAGCGTGAATTTGGTTAGTGATAGATATGGATGAGTTGGTACACTCTCGGCTACATTACATCCAAGCTTAGTGTCTCGGAGCTCGTTAGATACGAAATATGTCATGAATTCGGTCCGTCCCATGTAGTTGGTGCAGAGCATGATAGATGGCTATCCACGGTATAAATAGATTGGGAGGAACAGAGCATAACTGCCTCCAGCATCGGGAATCTGAGGGCTGTAGAGCATCATGAGTGTCACTGTGCATCAATGTAGTCATGGTGTGGTGTATTCCATGGTCGGATTAATGGCCTTTGAGCTCTGAGAGGGAGGTTGTTCGAAATAGATGTCGAGGTAAAGGACATAGGACTATTGAATCTGGGTTAATAGTCCGAGTTAGGTATAAGGATGTTTGTTCAGGAATATACTCCTATGTACTTTCGCTTAGATATGATTAGATAGTTCCTGCATACTTACTCGAGTGTCAAATGGAAGGTTAATCAGAACATTCTTGGTACCTGGTGTGCGGCCTGTATATACTCCGGGGTTGGTGGTAGCCGGATAGCGGAACAATAGTCCGGAGTGACGTAGCGCTGATAGGACCAGGCCTATCAAACCAAGGCGATGTGAATAGGATCATATAAGAATCCCATACAACATTGACTGGTAGCTCGTCGCTTAATGCTGTGGAGCCTGGAAGCTTTGGACTTTGATTTGGGCAGTAGTTGATGATAGTTCGAGAGCTATGTATGAGTAGTTAAATGTAGTTCGAAGAGAGGGATTTTATATCTCAATCGACGCTAATGATATCCAGGAATTGTTGAGGCTGCCTTGAACCGTCGAGGTTGATTTGGTTAACCTTGAACTTGTTCTATTAGCGGTAAGTTTGATAAGATGTATCTGGGGGAGAAACTTCGATATGTATGAGGTTGCTAGATAGCCCAAATGATCTGGAGTATACAGAGTAGTATGACTTAGAAGATAATCTGTGATTATCATCGAGCCAAGATAACTACTCGGAAGACCGGCACATCACAAGGGCGGTCTGCTGATAATGTAACTTGTTACTTCAGGGGTCCCAACTCCAGTGTCCACAGCGTCGGCAGGATCGGTGATTATCCCGTGTATGGAGGAAACATGGCACAAGATAGTTGATCACGCGGCGAGGCACGTTGATAAGGCTCAGACCGAGGCCGCGGCAGAGGTGATATCCGAAGCTACTCCGTAGCAGAGAGATCTCCGGACGGCGGAGAATATAACTGTGTTCTTGACTCGCTGTGTACTCCGAGAAGTTGTGTAATCAGTGCTTTGCTTTCGAGACTTCAAGCATGTCGCTCGGAGGGTTTGAAGGCAGCCCTAAGAGCTCCTGTGACCTCGAACTCGAGGACATTATTGGCTAGGTTGACCTTTGATGTATCGAACATGGAAATTGAGGGACCATTCATGTAGTACCGGTTATTCCCCGAGAAGAAGAACATGCATACAAGCCAGAGCACAGGTCCAAAGAGGAGGATGCTCGAGGGCCATCGATACGACCACGAAGCGACAAGTACCGTACCGCGGCCAAGATTACCTAGACGGGAGAGATTCTTACCTCATTTCTCGGCGATAAGGCCAAGAGCCATGGCCATACAGAGGATCGATATTGAACAGCTAAGGGGTTCAGGGAGGGGCTTTGAGGGGGTAAATTACCACGCCACGCGACGCCACATCCCACCACGCGAAACTCCGGTCATGCTGGAATCTCCACGAATTTGAGACAGCTAAGAGCTTGGACCGGAGCCAGCGCCTTATCGGCTTGAACTCGCTTCAGTTCGCGATGTTGTGAAATGGACTGCGTGCGACAGGGGGTCGAGAGCCAAGTCACTAATTGTTAAACCGGGCATATGCGCCAACGTTTGAAAATCGAAAGGGATGGAAAGACAAAGAAGCACTCAGGTTTGGTCACAATTGGGGTGTCAGAAAGATAGACATGGAAGGGAGATGCCAAACATCTGGGCGTGCTGGGCGAGTGGCTCGGCGTAGGGTTGCCTTCCGCGGACCCGGCATGATAAGGCAGGGAGACCTGCTTCAAGGTTGCGGGATGAGGAGCCCGAGATTATGTCGACTGGTACAGTACGAGAAGCATCGCCGGGGAAGAATGATACCATCAGAGGCTTTAGACTCTAGACTCTCGAGTACGCGTCAAGGAGAGATGGGTTGGTGAGCGTACTACGAATAAGGAAGAAAACGGAGAATTACCGAGTGGGATTTGTCAGGTCAGATCCACCACGAGCCAATGGGAACACAGCTCACTTGTACCAATTGTCACGCCTGTCCTTGGAGATTCCACGACATCCTCGAGGACCCCCTCAGCAAGGCAAATCTTTAGTCATAATATGTACGTGAGAATCTGATCTCGGAAATAAAGCTGCTCGACGATCCGGCTGTAATACCGCCAAGCCGACCAGGCCGCCCCGAACGCGGATCACAGCATCAACTGTCCAATAGAAAGCTCTGGAAGCCAAATGGAAATCCCCGCAGAGCGCTTGGCGCTCTTGGCAGGTGGTACGGTTACGGTATGGTAAACCAGGCTGAATCCGAACACAGCGTTTCAACTTTCAAGGTCAGAGTCCTTGTTTGTTCTGCAGCTTCAACCCTCCAACTACCATGGCTTGGTTTGGCAGGAATCCTCCTCCTGATTTGTGACAATACATAAATCCCAAGAACGGAGTCTCATTATCTATGGAGTAATGAGTGAAGACTCGTTCGAATGCCAAGGGCTCGGCATCTGGGCATCTTGGCAGTTCAAACACAAGAGCAGAATCTCCTTCTCCCTTTCCGCTGCAAGTTGCCCTCGACTGTCTTTTGCTTCTTGGTTGCTCTTGGTTCTTTTCATCCTTTCTTGGATTTCCGCTCTGTAACTTTCTGGCTGACATCCATGGCTTTATAAGTTTGCTCTTCCTCCCCTCTCTCCTCTCTCCTCCGCTCCCCTAACCCTCTCTCTCCTCCCCCTCCAACAGCTACCGTCAGCTTCAACTGTCCCCCTCCTTCTGGCTCCCGCGCGATATTCCCCGGCTCCCTTATCGATTATATTTTCGCGAAGGAAAATAATTCTCCCTTGCGCTTAAAAGCCATGCAGTGAGCTTCTCGCTAGTGCTCGCTGTGTACTGCTTGTACCACCTGGCGTGCTATCCGTCGCATTTTTGAGGGGGCAGATCTCCATTGCGCCCTTGTTTGCTCCACCGACTCTCGACTGTCCTGAATCTTTATCCCTTTTCCCCTTCATCTCGGATTGCCCGCTATGAGACAGCCGGACACGTCCCATTCTCCCGCCTACTACCAAGACCAGCCCCAGATCGTCGCTGCATACCTTTCCGATCGTGAAAACCATCCAGTCGCTCCCCCGACGGCTTATCTACCCGCGGAGTCGCAGTCACCGCGACAGAGCACCGTCATCCACGACGGTTCCGTTGACTTTCCTTCGTCGGAGCGAACCTCCTTCGTTCACAGGTCTCACCCCGCCGATTCGTGGGACTCCTCATACCCTCACCCCAACCGTCATTCCCGACACCAGCCTCAACCCTCCGTGAAGCCGACCCATCATATCCAGCAGCCTGCGGCGGCTCCAGTGACGTTCGTATCCTCGCCCTACCCGGAAGTTGATCCTATATTGACTTGGGCTTCCTACAGCAGCAGCGGAGCCGCGCGCAAAGAAGACCGTATCCGTGGGAGTTGGACCGATCATTCATCATACATGTCGGGCGAAAATCGGAATCCTGGTGTCGCTCGCGTTCAGAAAAGAGCAATTCAGGATGATGAGTTGCTTTCGGACGATGGCCAGGATGCCCTCCTGATGCTGGTGAGTTGAATTGATCCAAGTTGTAGCTTAGCGTGCGGGACTAACCGTTGAGAACCGTAGTTTCGCATGTCTCTCCCCATTCCCATCTTCTGCTTCCTCGCCTCGCTTTACACCGTCTTCGGTCTGCTCTTCACCGTTATCGTTTCGCCTTTGCGACTTTGCTCCTGTATTCCCTACCTCCGGAAGACATCGTTTCGGACACAGTTGTGCGATCTTCTAGTCCCGCAACTGCATATCCACGAGCGTTTAATCGGGCTGCGACGGGCTTGTCAGTCATCATCACCGCAATCGGTATACAATGACGGAGACCAGTCATCTGCTACAGATTTAGGTGAAGGCTACTCAGTCGGCGGCCTAATCATGGTGCTCCTCCTTTCCTCATTCATGTCCTTCGGTCTACTCCTTCTCGCATGGACGGCTGCATTTTTCTGGGTTTTCGCCATGATCCTTGGGAACCCTGACGGGACGGAACGCAAAGACGATGGCCGTGCCGCCGTTCTAGGTGTCGCCCGATGGTGGCAGATATGGCTCGGTAGGGCGCGAAAACCGCATCGCTGAAACCTAAATCTACTGTTCTTCTTCTTCTCGTCGTTTACCATGCCGTCAAGCGTGAGCCTTTTTTGACCGATTTTATCTCTTTAATGCTAGCATGATACCAATGTTTGGGATATGTGGAATGATTTTTGGCACTTGATTTCTCTCCTCCCCACCCTTCTCCCC
The DNA here is from genome assembly GCA_027569065.1 of Aspergillus cavernicola. NCBI lineage: Eukaryota > Fungi > Ascomycota > Eurotiomycetes > Eurotiales > Aspergillaceae > Aspergillus > Aspergillus cavernicola. The sequence continues at coordinate 49,611 of JAPDEK010000057.1, read as the reverse complement.
TATACCTCAACAGCCATCAGCACAGCAACATTGCCTACTCAAACCCGGAGTTCGGATTCGATTCCTTTTTTTTTTTCTTTTCTTTTTTTCTATTATTATTCTACCGGCGCATTCATTCTCATTTTGCAAATCCATTACCGCAAGAAGCGGAAGCGAAAGCGAAAGCGAAAGCACGCCATCAATATTATCATCGTTGTTATCTGGGAAATCATATCTAGCGATATTCGGGATTCGGAAATCTTGATTTGATTTCAGTTGATTTTCACTAGTTAGAAGGATTCGATCTCTATTTTTCCTTTCTTTTCTTTTTGTACTCTATACCTATGTTACTTTATACCTCGTTACTTACTACTATTACTACTAGTACTACAGCTACAAGAATTGATACCCGGGCCGGGCTGGTCTCTTGCTTCGTTACGTTCTGTTCCTTATTCCTTATACTATACTTATACTGGCGAACACTATATAGTTGGGAAGGTAGCTCTATAGTAGTAGACTAGACTACTTGTAGGCATGACTGTGAAGTACTGATAACATAAACCACGCCCCCTAGTCCAGTGACTTAGTTGCGTAGTATAAGGATAGTAGTACAATTGAATTTGAAACTAGTAATGACCCCCAGGATATAAATCCAAATCAGTTAGCAACACACAAAAAAACGTGCTACGGTAAAGGCAAGAAAAATCACCCCATACATATCTTAATCTTAATCTTAATCCTGTTCTCTTTTCGAAATCCTCAAGATCCTCAACCCATGATCCTAGTAGTATTTTAGCTTCCAGTTTCCAGTATCTCCTCCGAGAACACAGTGTGCACACCGCAAGTAAGGATGGCAGGCAAACTCCGGTGATGTCTTAGTACAGATACCTAACTAACTACTGGTAGTAGCTATTACCTACTTAGGTAGGTCCAGTCTCTGGCCTGCAGGTGCAGTTAATGAAGATCCCACCCACCACCATATGCAATATGCATGGCTCAGAAATATTGAAAACTGTTTACTGTCCGCCAACAACCCCTACTAAATAGAAAATAGAGGGAAATAATTCTTATTGGTTATTGACCTGGAAGTTACAGAACAGCAGGGATTTGATACTGTATTATAGTAAGACAGTTGGCAACTGAATCTTCATTAACTGCAGGCCACAGACTGTACGGAGGAGGAGGTAGGGAGTAACGTAACTGCACCGGTACCCGGTTTAGGCATCTAGTGATTCTAGTTATGTAAGAGGATTCAATGAGATGAGCTGTCGATCTTCGGATGCGCACATGATCATAATCATATCCATGCTATGATGTATTATTGTACTGGTATTGTGGTTTGTTGTTTGGATTAAGTATATTGTTTTTTTGTGTGGGTAGATAGGTAGGTAGTAGGTAGGAACTTGGTATTCGCCATCAGGGCTGAGGATTGAGTGCTTGGGTGATTTGCAGTTTTATGTACGTAGTTACTAGTAGGGCCCTGTAGATCGATTGAGATGGGGTTATCTAGATTGTACATCCGTAGTGTGATGTTTGTTATGTGGGGACTAGTGGTAGTTGTTACGTAGTAAAATATCGGATGCGTTTTCTACACTGGAGGGGGGAAAACATCATGAACTCAATTTGATCGAGTTGAATGCTAATAATTCTAAAGCATAGATACACGCAGCGGTAATTCAAATCAACGAAGAACTTGAAGAAGAAAGACAGGGTATAGAGATACCGTACCAGAGGAGGAAGGAAAGTCATAAGAAGCAATAAGAGATGGATACGCGAATGATATGTAGGAATAGGAAGGGAAAACAATTCATGAATTTTCTAGCCGTTGCATTTTTGATTCATCTCGTTTTGTCTTGGATCGGTCGGACCAGGCGACCGACCTCACGGGAAAGAAAGAAAGTAGATGGCGTGATGATAGCGATGGTATTTACCTTCGCCCTCGCCCTCGCCCTCTACTAACGCGGATTCCTCCTCTTCCGCTCGGCCTTCCGCCGCGGAAGTCTCTGCGTTTCTGAATTCCACTAGGCCCGTGGGTTTTGGGCACACCTAGGCCTCGACGGCCGGGTTGGTTGGGACCGTGGCCGTGACCTCCTCCTCTTCCTCTCCCGGATGAGGATTGCTGGTTTCCAGTGTTTTTGTTGTTGTTGTTGTTATTATCGTCGTCGACGTCCATCTCGTCACCGCGCTGGGACTTCTTCTTCTGCGACTGCGCCATCCTGATCTTTCCGCGTTGGCCGCGACGGATGGCGTCCGGTCCGGCAACGGCCTGGACGTAGGCGTTGATTCCGCTATCGCCAGCGTTATCGCCATCAAGGCCGCCGGACATGGCTACGTCTTCGGTATTGTCGTCGTCGTCGCCGAGGAGAAGACGGCCGTCAGGACCGACCTTGGCGGATCGCTTCCGACGCGAGCCAGGGCCTGTGTTGAGGAAGCGGATGTTGGGTTTCGTGGTGGAGATGTTGGCGAGGGCGTCGGGGCCCAGGAGATCAAGAGGGTTATCCTCCGGTGAGAGTTCGCGGATGTACTGTTCGCTCTGTTTGCCCTTCTTGGCCTTTCGGCCCTTGTTCTGGACGTGGGTTGTGCCTTCTTCGTCGACGCTGATTTCGCTGGCGTCGTCGTCTGAGTCGGAGAAGTCGGAGTCGTAGACGGCTTTGTCGAACGCGTTGCCGAATGACTTGCCGCTCTTTTCGGCTGCTGCGCCGGTATCTTCTTCGTCCTCATCCTCGCCCTGCTCGCCCTCCTTCTTCTTCTTCTTGCGTCTCTCGCGTAGTTTCCGGATGTTGACGACTAGTTTCCGGTCGGCTTCCCCGACTAGTTCTTCCAGTGCGGTGGCTCCGAATCGGCGGATCAAGCGGTCTAGGATACCCTTCACCTTGCTCTTGAGACGACCCTTGTGCTCCTTGCTCCATACCATCAGGTTCGGGACTAGGGTGCTCAGACGCGAGCGCAAATCGTCATCAGGCAGAACGACAACGGCGACCTTGACGAAGCCAAGCACAGATCGGACAATCTCCCGGTTGTTGCTGGTAAGGAATAGCTCCACGGTTTGGACCAGATCCAACCGGATCGCAGGTTGAACGTCTTTCTGGAAGTCGAAGAAGAGCCGCGAGAGCGCCGTCACCGAAGCGGCAACCATATGCGGCGAACTACCAGCCAGACCAGCAGACACCATTGTGAAAAACTCCTCAAGTGTAGCAGGAGCATCAGGTGCGTTGTCGGGCATATGCAGCACCAGGGAGTTCCGGATCTTGGTGCCAGGTGGGTTCAACTCGGTGTCGATTGTTCTCTTTGCGAGGTGAATGAGCAAATCAAACGAGGCGGTGCGGGCTTTTTCGTTGCTCTCCTTGCAGCCAAGAACAACCTCTGAGAGAATTGAGGGGATGAAGTGGAGATCGGAAGTCGGGAGATGTGAGACGAGCTCGTGGATCGCAAGCATACGGTCCCGGCGAGCGGATGCCGGTGTCTTGTCGGCTGTAGCAAGCATGAGACTCTGAAGCTCTGAATTCCGCTCTCTGAGTGCGGAAGCACCTGTCTCCGTTGTAGCCAAGCGCGGGATCAACTTGTAAGCCTTCTTGATTAGTTGTTGATCAGTGACCCCTCCATTCAAGATCGCTGCAGCTAGGGCAAAGAGGCTAGTGAAGCTCGAACGGGGCAGATAGATCGACATCGCAATGACCAAGTCAATAAGTGTGTGAGAGGTTGGTGGCATCTTGTCGCCAGAATTTGAAGGCTGGTTGCCTTGTTTGGCTGCTTCCTGCTCCGAGGTCACCGAGGACTCGAGCATGGAGGTCAGCCGTGTAAATGTTTCATTCAGTTCCTGATAATGTTGTTAGACCTAGCAAAATACGGGATGAAGTGAGGGACGAACCTTCTCAGGTGTAATGCTCAGATAAGCATTGATACACTGAAGAATGTGACCTCTGTAGTGCGGAAGCGTCTGGCTGTACACGTTGAACAGAACTGCCAAAAGGTTGCTGGCAAAGCCGGCCAAATGAGCAATGTTCTTCTCGGCAGCTGCCTTGGTAATCCTGCGCTGCAGGATCAGATCATCGCCCTCTTTCTCGACAGATAAGATGGCCTGGTTTGACTCCACTAAGTTCTGGAGGGCTTTGCAAACATTCACTCGCATGTCCGTCTGCTTGTAGAGGATATTTGACAGGAGCTCTGCGAAGCCCTGATCGAAGGATTCGACCAAGTCAAGAGGAAGCTCGCAATAACCTGGCAGGATAGCCCAGGTTTGCTGGACAAGGGTCTCAAAAATCTTCACCTCAACCGACTTCTCCGCAGATGTGTACTCCATAACCCTCTGGTAGAGAACCTCGCTGAGAGGAACGAATTCAGTACGGAAATGTCCTAGATTCGTGTTGGTGACGCTGTCGCGGAGAATTGGGAGGAACCAAACTCGGCCAGGTTGGCCGGGTTTCTGCTCAATGAGATTGAGTGGTAAGATCTCAAGAACAGCTGCAGGGCCCATAGCCTCGACCGCGGCACCAAGGACATTGTCCGCCTCTTTCTTCCCCTGGAAAGACTCATTGCTGCGCAGTTCCCCAACGGTCCGGACAATGTCGTCCAGGAAGGGGCTGGATCGCCACTTGAAGCTCTCGAACATGGCAGCACAGACATTAAACACTTCCATCCACGCGGCTTGATACTTGACGGAAAGCAGATCCTTCGTCGCCTTCGCGAGCTTTTCTAGCGTCTTCTCATCGTACACAGATGGTTCGATAATAACACTATCCGGGATACAGTTGGCGACGAATGAAACCAAGCACTCTGAGGCCGAGACTCGGATGTTGCTTGAAGGAGATGCAAGATAGCTGGAAATCATGTTGAACAGATCGGGTAATTTCTCAAACGTATCTTCGGGGGTGATTTGGGCCGATACATCGTATCCGCGGGACAGCACAGCAATCCATGGAGGCAGCAGCTGCGAGTCGTTCTGTGCGGGCTTCAACTCCGAAATCGCATCGAGGAGACGGGGAAGCTTAGATGATGAAAACTCGTTTGCCATGCTCGAGAAGATAACCTCGAAGACCTCAAAAGCACCCATTGTGATATACTCGTTGCTCGATCGAGAGGCATTCATCAACAACTCGCACAGAGGCTCAATCTTCTTACTCGGCCAGCCGCCCGACGCAATCGCGATCGTCTTGACCAACTGTAACGAATGGATTACCAGCGGGTCGCTGTTCTCTTTGCTGTTAGGATCGTGACGGCCGCGTTTCTGTTTCGAAGCTGCCGCAACGCTATCTTTCAGAGTTCGCAACGCAGTCTCTGCGCACATATCGGCGGCGGGGTGGTCGAGAGAGGGGCTTGGCGGAGGGTTCTTGAGAACCTTGATCAACGAATCCTGAGCACCCTTGCGCACCTTGGGGCGGTGGTCCACCGAAAGGCTGAGTAGCCCCGCGATGGCCCGTCGAGGGCCAATCTGGGTATGCGGAAGATTCCATGCTGGGATATCCTGGGCTAGGAGCAGCGACTCGAGACAGCCAATAGACGGTCGAAGAAGCGGAGCTTCGACGTCTGGGAGGGAAAGCGCAGGCGCAAGGTTGGTGAGGATCTGAGAGAACTTGGAGCGGAGAATGGAAGCGGGGACATAGGCAGTGGTGATATCGAGTAGATAGACAACGGAAGTCGCTAGATCCTTATTGACGATGCCCTGGGCGGCAGATAGCGACTGCGAGAGGAGGGCTAAAAGGGCGGCAAAATAGGCAGTGGCTGAGAAATCTGCTTTCTGGTCCCGAAGCGTGTCTTCCACGGCAGACAGCACCACAGCAGTCTAGAAGGGTTGTTAGCAGTCCATTGGAATGAGGCTTGTGCGGGTCGGAGCAACTGACATGGTGCTGGTTCTGCAGTTTGGGGGACTTGATTTTCTCGAGCTTCTCGGCCAGGGTCGCCATGATGAGAGGATCGACCGACAGGCGAATTGAGAAGTCGTTTCGTTTATGAAAACGTGGAGTTGGTAGGATAAGAGAAGGTGAAGAGGAGAAGTTTGCAAGAACTGCGGAGACTTTTTTTTGTGGTCCACTGGAAAAAAAAAAGGTACTGAGATTCTTGGCGCCGGTATCGATAGCGATCTGTTAACCACCCACGGAGTACTTTGTACTCTGTATATAGTCTAAAGCATTACGAGTACTTTCATTGTATAGAGATATTCGTCATGGCAGAAGTGAAATATCAAGAAAATAATATTCATCTAAAATTCGTGACCAGGCATCAAGGCTTCCATTTCTGCCATCGTACACTCAAACCCGGATCGAGTCAACTATAGCAATCATCGCACATATCCATATTCTGTAACTCCATTGATGCGCATATCCGCACAGGCTGTAACCCTCCTCCTCCTGTCTCAATATGGGCTCATATCCATCCCATCTCACCCTACGACACTTGCAGTCCCGTCGATGCGATTTGGAAAGCCCATATCGCAGCGTCCAACGAAGCACAAGCTACGACCCTGCATCGAGAGAAGCCAGTGACCGCCATAGCTTGACTCTTCGCAATTATCCCGCAAAGACCACTCTATAGTCTCGACTGTAAAGTGCCAGCAGCTACTCAAGAACTTCATGGCGTTTCTTGAGCCAAGGTCTCCAAGGCACCTTTTTAAGACGGCGCGCACGGATCGGCGAGCAATCAATCGGCGGAAAGAAACAGCAACTATTCTGCATCGGTGGAATCTAGAAGAGGATCTCCCCGCTATGTTCGGCCTCGAAGCCGAGACCTTGTAGCTTGTTATTCCGCTTCTTGTCGCCAGTTTTTCGTTCGTTGTCTTCTTTCTTCTTTAGTTCGATAACTTCCTTGAATGGGGCTTTTGTGACATGCGAAGGGATATTGTCTTCTCTATCAAGATCCTGCATGTGAAACGACACAGATTAGCATGCCAATACACCCAACATCACCATGTAGTAGAAAAATGAACATACAACTTCACCCAAAAGCAGCACATTCTCACCCCGGACAAGGAACACTCCCCGGGGAATATCCGTGTATAGACTGCCCGCATACATCCGTTCTACAGTGTCTTGGAGGACAAGGTTCGCTATAGATCGACAAAAAGTTCAAAGGTTAACGGATGTTGTATTCGTCGAAGAATCGACCGGGCGCATTCGACAGTGTCATACCGAACTGGTCCCATGTCCTCAATACTCCGATCAACTTTCTCCCATCTCGCAACACCAAAACTAGCTTCTCTGGTGCAGTGTCAGTTTCCAGGGCGCAAATCCAAGACTCAAATCAAGACGCACTATCCGTCAAGTCTAATAGCTGTGCTGCGGTCGTGAACATCTGTGGTGGTAATTGCGGAGGTCCGTGTGTCATCGGCCCTAGGTTGCCCTGCGTAGGAGCTCCCTGGGGCTGATTACCGGGCTGCCCGGCACCAGGGGTATCATTGTTCGATGGTCGCTCCATTTTGTGAAAGAAGCTGGGAGCAATTGGAACCGGGGCGCGGGGGTGGTGAAAGCAGGAGGGGGAAATCAGTCGGCGTCGGTGAATTTAACTCGGGGGAGAGCTGAATGGGGCGTATGGTCAAAGAAAAGACAAAAATAAGATAATCTGAATATCCTATTCAGCGAGCGATATACAATGTTGAGAAGCTGGACGTCAAGGTTGGGAGTGGAACTGACTTCGAGCTGCTGGAGTTGACTCGAGACGCTTTTGCAATGGGCAACACCAGAGGTGGAGCGGTTGTTTGTCTTGTTTGTCTTCACTCTTCCACTCGGAGTATACCTGGACAATACCTTGCTGCTACTGGATAGCTTCGAATAGACTTTTCTTTTGATCATGTATATAAAATATATCTACTGGTAGTAAGATAATTTTTGTGTGCGGCAGAATACCCAAGATTACATTGTCTCAAAGGTCAAGGAGCCGTTATCATGACTCTATATATGCCGTATAGTTCTCCATCCCCATAGCAGCCAGGTTAATGGAACTGAGAAACAGATACTGTTAGATTCGTAGCTCGGTGAAAGATGCTCCTTATTACATGATAACAATTTCCAATCTGGCTGGTGCGACATATTGCATCCCATTTGAACCTGACGGCTCACATTCCTTGCAGCTCTGGCGCAGCTCAATAATGCAAGCCTGATCACAAAAACAAATCTCCTAGCTTCTAGGTCACCTCAAGACCTCAAGCTGATTTGATCGGCACAGAATACGAGTGCTGTGGGGCGACGAGGACTCTCAGCTCGAGCCTCTTCAAGCGACTTTATCAAGGGGTAGTTTTCCGTCTGACTCTGGTTCAACATAATCATAACTTGGCCCACCCTTGTGCGGCTCAATTCCTTGGTCATAATACAGGCATCCAAATCATAACATGAAAGCAAAATAATCCGTTAAGTCATACACCGCGTTGAAGTTGCCTGAGTTGCAGGCTTCGTATCATCCGATAGAATGGGAGAGATCACTTCGTCTATAAAGGTACGCAGAAGACCCCCAAAAACAATTTTGTACACTAAGTTAAGAGAAGTGACGGAAGCATGGCAGGAGGAACATCCCATCACTGTCACATACCTGCTTATGGGACGTTGACACCTCGTCGCTGTCCTCGCATTCTTGCCTCTCGTCGTCGACTATAAGGAACGCAAAATGGCTCATCTGACGAACCGACGTTTGCGCGAACCGGTTCCTGCCGCCGATGATATGCTGGGCTGGATGGCGGTGGTGCAAGCTGCATCACCTTGAACTGATCGACGCTGATCACTCTCAAGTTATAAAGATATCGCATTAATTCGAAGTCGGGTCGACTTCCTGCGAGGGTTTGACCCTGCTGATAATGGGTTACATCCATGTGTTCGAGCAAGAAGTCCCACGCCCTCTGGTGAGGGGTACTGTTAAACTTCTCCGCTGGGCAAAGGGGGCACCGTGCCGTATCAGGCGGTTCATGCGTTCGAAAGTGGCTGAAGACATGTGTTTTCCATTCATCGGAATCGTCGAATGTGTCGTGACAGTTTAGGATATGGAATAGACAGATATATATTTGTTGACGGTGAGGAAGGGGAGGTGACGGAGAAGGGGAATGGATATATTGTTGGAGAGGATGGTTTCGGGGAACGACGAGGGCTCCCGTGCCGTCTTCTTCCAGGATACGACTGCCGATAATTCCCGATGTCCACATACCGTCCAACGACATACTCGAAGGTGTTGAGCTTGACGTACTATCGGCCGACAAGGACGGAACGTCTGTTCTTGAAACCGGCCCTGCCATAGTCCTAGACGCAACGCCCTGCGCACTAACACAGGAAGATCTCGCACTCTTGTTTTCCTCCATTCGATCAAATGAGGTCCGGCCGACCCGTTGCCTAATCCGGTGTGTCTAGGCAGATGTTACTCCGGAGTAGAAGCCCTCGAGAGTGAGCACGCAATATGGTCTGCGGAATGGCGCGCGCGATCCTGCTTCCACATGCTTAGTTCGTGAACAGTGAGTACAGAGGCGATTTTAACAGTCGTTGCGAACCCATCGCCGGTGCTTCAATGCTGCGGGGCAACCTCGCTGCAAACAGGAACATGATCGGAAGGAATGAAATGGGGGGAAAGGCCAGCTCATTACCTATTTATACTGACGCTGTTAGATGCAAATCAAGCGAATCCACGCGATATCTCTTGTCCTCTTTTTGCTTTTTCTTCTCCCGAGGCCGAATCAGACTCGTTAGCAGACATGCCTAATCGAGGTGGGCGACTGCATCCGCTACGAAGGTCGAGATGGAAATAAGCGAGTCAATGGCCATGGTTGAATTTAAGCAGCATGCAGAGCGAATCAAGCGTGGCGGGGAGAAGTAGTTAGGATGAAGATGGGATGAAGGTCAGAATAAAACTTGGTTGAGGCCAAACGCGAATGCGATGAGCAAATGAGGGGAAGGCGTGACTTAGGGCTGATTTGCAATTAAGACGATAAAAAACTAGAAATTATCAATCTCACATACGGAAATTCCCGATCTTAAAGGCCTCTTTTATAGATAATTGATTACGCAGTACCGTACAACTAACATGGCATCAACTGCCTTCCATCATGCTCCGAGGCCTGGTAAATATGTGCCACGTGGATGTTTGTTTGTCCCTCTGGAGTCTGCAAGCAATTCCCGGTGCAATTCTTCCATTTCAGAACACAACAATAAGAACCTGGTTGGAATCATGATCAACACTCGTAAAGAAAGATAAAGGCTGATAGATACCCAATATCGAATGCGGGCGGTGAAGCTGCTACCAAATTAATGTCACGTGACAGGTCACCGCTCGATTTGAGGGGCTCCGCGGTGTTTGATGTGCGTGCATTTGAAACCCCATGTGCCTATTAATACGGATTTTGTTGTCTTGATGCTTCTTGATTCTTCTCATTGCAAACACTACAGGTCTAGCTGCTTGATTGCTTCATTTAGCGTGGCCTTCTTTGCCGACAGCCAGCAGAGTGCCTGTATCGGACCCCCCGAGCTTCTGTTTACACCACCGCCATGAGCCAAATATTGACAACCCGACAAGCGGAGGAGCTGTGAGTATTGCGTCACCCGCGAGGACGGCTTACCCACTAATATTGCGCAATTAGGCACAAGTCTATGGTCGCATACCTTTCGTCGATAAACGCATCTCAGAGTTCCGCAACGGTACGCGAAGAGCTTCAACTTGGTGAGGGGTTCGACGAGGCTACCTGCAAGCGGTATGAGGGGCTACTGGAGAAGAAATGGACGGGAATCGCTCGGTTACAGAAGAAGGTACGAATTGATTGCACGGGACGATACCGATGGGGAGACAATGGCTGACCAAAAGTGTAGATCATGGAATTAGAGAAGACAATATCGAGCCTGCAAGCCGAACTTGAGGCTACACCTGCAGCGGCCCGTTCAAGAAATCAAGACCCCACAAATTGGCTCCCTGCACAGTCACCAGCACATACGTTCGAATCGCACCGAAACGCCATTACATGCGTTGCATTCCACCCAATATTCACCTCGCTCGCTTCCGGCTCCGAAGACTTCACGATCAAGATATGGGATTGGGAACTTGGGGAGTTGGAGCGGACTCTCAAGGGGCATATACGAGCTGTTTCGGGTCTTGATTATGGTGGACAACGAGGGAATACACTGCTAGCATCGTGTTCTAGCGATCTCACAATCAAGATATGGGACCCAAGCAAGGACTACGCCAATATCCGAACACTGTCTGGCCACGACCACTCTGTCTCAGCCGTGCGATTCTTGACGTCCACGGATAATCTCCTTGTTTCGGCAAGCCGAGACGGATCGATTAAGATATGGGACGTCTTAACAGGGTTTTGTGTGAAAACAATCGATACAGAAACCAAGTCGTGGATTCGTGATGTGTCGCCTTCCTTTGACGGGAAATGGCTGGTATCCGGCGGTCGAGATCAATCAGTGGCCGTGTGGGAAGTCTCATCATCTGACCGGTATCCCAAAGCCACGTTATTAGGACATGAGAACTTTATCGAGTGCTGTGTTTTCGCACCTCCAGCAAGCTATGGACATCTAGCCACCCTAGCCGGACTCAAAAAACCACCTCCCGCAACCAGCTCCTGCGAGTTCATTGCCACAGGAGCCAGAGATAAAACGATCAAGCTTTGGGAAGCGAGGGGGAGGCTGGTCAAGACGCTGGTCGGCCACGACAACTGGGTGCGGGGTTTGATATTCCATCCTAGCGGGAAATACCTACTCAGTGTTGCGGACGACAAGACAATACGTTGCTGGGACCTCTCCCAAGAAGGGCGACTAGTCAAGACAATCGATAACGCTCACGAGCACTTCATCAGTTGCATCCGATGGGCGCCCAGTCCCAAGAGCAACGACAACGCCGACCCTTCTTCCGAAACCACAGACGGTGCGCCCAAAAAGGACACCGCCGCCAAGCCTTCATTCCGATGTGTTATTGCAACAGGGAGCGCGGATCAATGCGTGCGAGTCTTCTCATAAGTCAGGGCCAAGGTCACGGTTACGGTTACGGTTACGGTTACGGTGTTCCGGATCTGAGGTGCATTTTCTCTAGGTTCTTCTATCTGTCTCTTATTCTTTCCCAGCAGCTATCTTATATCCCCATCTTACTCTTATTCTCTCGATCTTGAGCAGGCTTACCTACTCCCATGTACATCTTCATTCTTATGTACATCTTCATTCTCATAACCCTTGTGTTGCATTGTGTTCCCCTTTCTCATCTTAAGATTGTTTAGCATGTACTACCGGACGGATATTTGGAATTCATTTCAATTGTACATATATTCCTACCATTCCAATCTCATGTCTACCTTATTCAAGGCTGCTGATGAAGACGAGATTGATAGCTTCTTACCTACCTCTTCAATATCTTCGGTGTTTGCCGATCGATAATTCTGAAATATCAAGACTGAAGTGAGTGAGAGTTATAACTTTGGACTAATAACAAACAAAGCAATCTATCTGATGCCCTATCACCCCATACTGAAGAAAGGCCTTTTCCTCAGGCTATTATGGAGTTGGCGGCAGTGCTTTGAACTTGATAGCTACAGTAGCTAAACCCTGGAGGGTGTATATCTCATCTCATTCATACATAAATTGTAAATCCCAAGTCCGTACATAGTTAAACGAATCAGGAAACCTCTGAACATTCTCCATTAGCTACTATTGTTGATTTATATGCTGGTGGTGAGAGGCAAGGTGTAAGGTATATATCTACTTGTTTGCACAGACACGGGCAGCTTCCAGGGCTTTCGAGCTAAGCTGTTCGTATTCATTGGAGACCAAATGTATGCAACAGGGAAATCGTCCGCGGAGGCTTTCTTCCGGCCTAGGTCGGAGAAGCGGGATTTCGGATATGGCTGGAATATGCAGTTAGTTAGCTAGGGGTTCTTGGTTGAGTCGATAGGAATCTGTTAGGCCGGGGGGGCCGACCTTGTTTTTTTTCAGTATCGATAGCATCTTGCGGGTCTTCTAGCTATTGTGTAGGTCGAGCGAAGGTTTAGATCTGGCTGATGGATGAAAGAGGCAGACTACTCCTACTAAGGTACTTATAGACACTTTATAGATATAGATCGATATGACAATGTACTATGATTCGGAACCTGAAAGCGGACATGGATCTACCCGAGCTGTCGTTGATCTCCCGAACTAAACAATGGGGCATCATCGTCCCGAATCTATTCAAATTTCATTATTCAATATTCAATATTCATCCGTGCTTGCTAGGGATCTTCAGGTTCGCATGCCGTCCGCGGGCCTTCCCAATGATAGCTCCGGCCGGATCTCGACCTAGATAAAACCAGAGTTAGTTCCTGAGAGGCATACGGAGGAGTCGACGAGTTCACACGGTCATAGATGTGTATATGGGCGCTCGAGACGGAAAGGCAAACCACCAGGTGCTGCAAACCGAGGGCCACTCCAGGCTTTGGAGCACCGCCATAGTTTAGCTGCCCTAACGACAATCGCTGGCATCTGACCGACATATTCGGGGATACCAGTTACGCCGTGCCGGCTCTAGATCATCTCCACCAGGGCGGCTGGGAAGAGATCGTAAATTCTATAGCAGAGGTTGCGCCGCATGAGAGAGCTATCCCCACCGATTCAACTCCCAAGCCCTACTCGATGACTCTCCAGTGGAGTGACAAACAGCTGCTTCTGAATGCCCCAGATTCCCTATTATCCCTTTCTTTTCCAGGGCCGGGGATGTCTCTGACGACAGAAGAACACCGGCCTGGATGACCCCGGCAGTGACGGGGAAGTGAAACCGGAGCCGGAAACTTATGAAAAAGCCCATGAGTCTTGCATTGCGGATGCCTGTCAAACACTGTCATCCCTATACCAACTTATACGGTGTGATAGCCGCGATCCGAACAGAGCACAGCAGACTCCATCGACGCAAGGGCTCACTAGTGATCTGCTTGGTACAGCGCGGACAGCAACCGAAACAGTTCTACGGCTGCTCCGCTGCACCTGTAGCTCTGCCCATGACCCCTCACTCTTGTTGCTTCTTGCAACTATTGTTTCGCGGATCCTTTCATGGTACCAACTGTTGTACGCCCACAATATTGCTAATACCACTAGCACTCGTTTTCCGTAGACCACACTCTGTCTACACCATTCCATTGACCAGTGGGACTCTCCTCCGTCTTCCACACGAAACAGAGACAAAGCTTAAGGCTCAGCTACTGCTCTGTGAGCTAAACCCTGTACTTGAAGCATGCAAGCTCCTTGTTGTGCGGGTTCGTGCATCTGAAGATACCTGGGGAGAAGGGTGATCTGCGAAAAGTTTGACGCCCATATACAGAGCAGTGTGGGAGACCTAAAAAATATATTGACTGCAATGTGTTCCTCACAATGTCCGTTCACTTAAAACTAGTTGATATACCCCCACCCCAGTCTTTCCACTCTCCCCCCGCTATTCGATTTTTCCTTTCAAGTAGAACTGGGAAATAGCCCAGCATATTTCGCGCCTCTTTTTTTATGGCGATAGACTAAGAAGACTGAGTTGCAATTGATCCACCCCATGGCCTCGTCTGGGAATCGCAACCTCGTCGGGCAATGGTTAACAACTTCTCCGCCGCTGGGGGAAGCAGCTCGGCCCTTGTCCAAGATAGGAAATCACCACCCACGTCGCAAGCCTGTCAGCTGAAGTCGCTTGCATCAATGTCCCCCACAGGGATTGTTCTCAGCGGAGCGACGAGTGCTGCGAAGCAGCCGCCGAAGCCCTTGGCCCGGCGGGGATGATGAAAAGAATGACCTGGCTGCGCATCCCCTATACGTTCCATTCTTCCCAGGTTGATGCCATCATCGACGAGTTTACAGCAGCGGCTGCCACGGTCCAGTTTGGCACGCCCGAGTTTGAGGGTTTAGGGTTAGCTTTTTAGGGGGCCACTAGCGCCGTGGGTTGGCAACGCGATGAGTACTATATAATAGGGAGATAATAGAGAGGTAATATAGAGATGTTTATTAGGTGTGTCGTCTTGATACATACGTGGCTTCTGACCTTCCTGGTTCATTTTTTTTTTAAAAAAAAAAAAAAAAAAAAAAACCACTCTTAAGAGTATCTCCCTTAATTTACTTTCTTTCCTTGGCTCGCCCAGCGACTGTTTTATCATGGTGGGCGTGCCTCGGATAATCTCCGTGTTATTCTCAACAATGCATGGCCCTGGGAAACAAAGAACGGCACTTGTCTTGGTCTATACAAGCTCCTGCTAAGCCTCGTGGCAGCTGCAGAACTCGATGCAGAATTTCTCCGGCCTCATCTCATACCCCGGATTCTCTACTGCCGATCGTCCACCTATCGGCACTTGCGGGGGGTGCAATTCTTCAGCCCAAAGCCTAGCGGAGTCGCAGACGTGACAAGGGCTATCGAAATGTTTCTCCGGCCCACCAATCCAACTAACGGGAGTTAATATATCTGAGCAGATGGTATCATGAGGGAGGACGCCACCCAAGGGAATTGGGCTTCGTCCGCACCGGCTCTGTCCACTTTGGATGAAGTGACGCGACTATAAGAAGCAGATCATTCCCCTCTGCGGATTAAAGTTGGACAATCTCACTCCTTTGAACATTATTCCCTGTCGGGTGGAATTGAATTGAATCAACCCGAGATGAGGCTTCTTCCGTTTCTTCTGTTGGCAGCAGCCACCGGCACCAGCGCCGTCAGCGTCTCTGGAGCCGCAGAGGGCTTCGCGAAGGGAGTGACTGGTGGTGGAAGTGCCACTGCCGTGTATCCAAGCACCACTGCCGAGCTTGTTTCGTATCTCGGGGACAGCTCAGCCCGTGTTATTGTCTTGACCAAAACGTATACCCACCTTGAACCCTTATACCAATCCCTAGAATGCACGACGACTGACTAACTTGCACATAGCTTCGACTTCACATCAAGCGAAGGAACTACCACTGGTACTGGATGTGCGCCCTGGGGTACTGCGTCTGCTTGCCAGGTTGCGATCAACAAGGATGACTGGTGTACAAATTACCAGCCAGATGCCCCATCGGTTTCGGTTTCTTAGTAAGTTTTTCTCTTCGGACCTCCACATGGCAAGTGACACTCGCTAACCAAACACTTGAAGTGACAATGCGGGAGTGCTAGGCATCACTGTCACGTCGAACAAGAGCTTGCTGGGTGACGGATCCAGTGGTGTTATCAAGGGCAAGGGTCTTCGTATCGTGAGTGGTGCAAGCAATATTATCATCCAGTAAGTCGTCTTTCATTATTATTACTACTACTACTACTATACTGCTTCCACAAAGCTAAACCTCGCCAGGAACATCGCAATCACAGATATCAACCCCAGGTACGTCTGGGGCGGCGATGCGATTACACTCAATGATGCCGATCTAGTGTGGATTGACCATGTCACGGTCAGTGGGCATATTATCCTTCTTATCCTCTCAATTTAAGTATGCCTTGACTAACTTCTTATACTATACACAGACCGCACGCATCGGCCGTCAACATCTGGTTCTTGGGACCAGCGCCGACAACCGAGTCACCGTCTCCAATTCTTACTTCAACGGCGTCTCTTCGTACTCCGCCACCTGCGACGGCTACCACTACTGGGGTATCTACCTGACTGGATCTAATGATATGGTCACTTTGAAAGGGAACTACATCTACCACATGAGCGGTCGCAGCCCCAAGGTAGCAGGAAACACCCTTCTCCACGCGGTATGCACACCATTCCTCCCCTAAGCCCACCCACCCAAAATACTAAAATCCCACCAGGTAAACAACTACTGGTACGACTCTTCCGGCCATGCCTTCGAAATCGACGCCGGCGGCTATGTCCTCGCCGAAGGCAACGTATTCCAAAACATCCCCACGGTCGTCACGTCCCCCATCAGCGGGCAGCTATTCACGTCTCCGGATGCTAGCACCAATTCGATCTGCTCGACATACTTGGGGCATACCTGCCAGGTCAATGGCTTTGGGAGCTCCGGCACGTTTAGCCAGGCCGATACGGCGTTTTTGGCGAATTTCGAGGGCAAGAATATTGCTTCTGCGGATACTTATAGTGTTGCGCAGAGTAGTGTTCCGGGGAATGCTGGGCAGGGGAATTTGTAATTGTGGATGTATTTCTAGGTCTAGGCCTAGATCTATGTATGTCTGTCCATGTCCCTTTGGTTCTGAGCCTTTGGGTTGTTTTTATCCACCAATGTACTTAGGTACTGGACTTAGGAGACTATCTTATTCTTGGAATTATGTCTTCTACTTGGAAACTGATTTATAATATCCTTGTAGGTATGGTATATCTTTGAAGTCCACATATGAAATAGTTAAGGGAATCGATTCATTGGAACTATGAGTGGACTAATAGTGATATTTACGCTTAGTTAACTATTAGGTGGAACAGCAGGTTGCAGCTCCCTCTAAGAATCTCTCTTAATTGTCTTTCTAGTACTACTCAAGGGAATAATGGTTAGCTCTTTACAAGATCCCAGATCATGAAGCGTACACCAGTATTTGCTAGTATCTCCCGATTCTCCCATTCCTTCATACTCAGCTTCACCTGCACCTTGATCTTCAGCGTCACTTGGTTCACCTGGTTCCTGGTCTCCAGCGTCACTTGCTTCCACTGGTTCCTGATCTCCATTGTCACTCGCTTCACCTGGTTCCTGATCTCGAGCATTTCTCGCTTCATCTGGTCCTTGATATCCAACTGCACCTTCTCTTGCGACATATCCCAGGGATTCCAGGGGGCTTTCTAATTCAGCGTTAGGTCTGCCCATCTGGACTTGGTCTTTGGCAGCACCACTGTCATGATCCTGTAGTGAAAGTGCCGGAATACCTCTATGAGGTTCTGGGATGACAGTAGCCTCTTGATAACCCGCAGGACGACCAGGGCTGTATTGTTCTTGTCCTGCATCTTGTGGTATTGGCTCCTCTTGCAACGCTACCTGATCCTCCACGGGCTCAAAATATACCTGATCATCGATCTCTTGATAGCAGTAGACAATATCATCCCCAAAGTCGCCATTTGTATCATCGTCCAGACAGGTATGCTCATTGCGTTTGGGCCTAGCTTGTCGTGCATACATCTGTACCCTCTTGAACTCTGCCAACATCGTATTGATCTGCGATAACTTCTTCACGTCCTTGCCTGCGCGTTTAATCATGGACTGGACGATCAGCTTGAAATCGTCTTTGCGCCGGAGCTTGAGCGCCATTTCCAGCGCCGCTCGGTATTCATTTTGCGGGACGTTGACCTGCTCTAGAAGGAGTCTCAGCACGGTGTGTCGAGGTTCGTCGTCGAAGTCGTCGAACTCATCCGACCTCGCGACAGCTGCGACGAGGGGATTTTGATACTTCCCACACTCACGGTCAACGCGACCAACTGTATTGTAGCAAATACTCGCAGAGATCGGCATCGCACTTGAGCGCGGCTGCTTGCAGTGCTGTTCCAAGCTTCCCGGAAATAATTGTGGGATCAGCGTTAGCCTCGAGTAGTAGGCGAGCGTTCCGACTGCAGCCTGCAAATGCAGTAGCCTGTAACGGGGTGCCTATCTTGCAGTATGGTCTGTCCGGTGGTGGGCTCATGTCAACTTCGGGGTGTCGGTCGAACAGATTCGCGCAGGTATCGATCATCTTCCTGCACTGCTGCCGCGTGGAGTGCAGTGAAGTGCTCACCATTCTGCTCGTTGATGGCGCGTCGAGGTAATGCCCGTCCTCATTTACATTATTCCCCTCCAGCAACTCAGCAACTTTAATTACCCACTGTGTTATAGGTAGTAAATTAGAACCCACAACCCAGTGGGTTAACCCATGGGTTGCCAAAGAAAAAAAAAAATACAGATGCAGAACTCGCGAGAGGACCAACTTCCATATTAGAATACTTATTTCTCCGCCTAACCTTCTTCTGTTTTTCATTTGTAGCGTGGAGATCATGGTTTTCCTTTGCCAAATAGGCGTGTTGTATAAAGCAAGCTAGCAGCCTTTATTATTTACTGTAGGGTTATGTGGAGTTGCCAGCAGATACTTATCATCCAAACCGTCTGCCTGCTGGTTTCGATGCACCAAACACTATGGAGATGTCAGATACCTCGTATGGCTTTCAGAGGAAATCCCCTGTGGAGTTACCGGCAATATAGGAGAGTCCAGACAAGCTCAGCAAGCCCCAGAAATATACTTATAAAAATGTTGGATCTCCTTGAATTGTTCCAGATCGAAGCGTAAACCCCATGTTTTCTATATGTGAGATTTACCTGTTGCTGTAGATGTCCTAATGTAACTATCTCGTTCAAATAATCCAACCAAGGCACTATATACGTACCAAGAAACAATGTCCCAGACTACCTACTCCAATTGCAGCGGAAAACTATGCCAGTCGTCCATCCAGAACCCCCCCCCTTGGACGGCCAAAGCTCGCGAAACGCCTTCTTAGAGGGAACATCAGCCATCCAGTCGTTTCTTTGCGGAACCTTAGCGCGCCAGCTATTCCGTTTATCTCTCAGACTCTCGTGCACGAATACCCCGTCCGGCGCGCAGAAGACCTCCCAGATTGTTTCTCTCATGAGGGCGTAGAAGATCTCCACCGTGCCGATTGTAAGGCTCATGAAGACCTCGATTCGAAGGGTTTGCAGTAACAATGACGAGGAGTCAGATCCTGTGATGGTGGAGAATATCGAGCGGACTAGCGACTCGTCAATGGCTAGGTTGGCCAGTACAGGTTCGGGATCTTTCCCGATCGCCGTGCAGTCTAGCTCTAGAGTAAGGGAGGAAAGCGGTAGGATGTGGAGGGCTCGGTAGATATTCACTTCATCCCTATTGCCCTGTGTGCGCGGGATCCGGATAGTTAAGTGGCGCAGTTTGGTGTAGTGCGCGTGGATCTCCTTGATTAACCCAGGAGCAATATGGGTGCCCCTCCCAGGGTGGCGCATTGGGCGAGAGAGCACATGTCCCAGTTTTTGAAGTATAGGGCCGTGATGCTCGAATGGGATAGCAAGTGGCTGTTCAGCATAGGGGGCTGTGATTAGAAGGCTCTCCAGTGGAGGCAATCTTGACAGGAGGCTGTCAGGGTCTTTATCCAAGCCGGCGACTACGCCATAGCAGCATCGCGGTGCAATATTCTCTTTGAAGCAGAGGACTAGATTTTTTTACAGAGGAAAATTTGTACGTTGTGAGTTTGACAAGTAGTTGGTAGTTGTAGTTACCACATAGCTGTAAAGTGGTCAGGTTTGAGAATGGAGTGTGTTTGCTCCAGGTCTCAATACTCTCAAGTGATGGATTATGCAAGCCCAATGAACAAATATGTGACAGTGAGCTTAGGCGCTCGGTGAATAAGTGCCCACGTGGTGGTTTCTGTCGAGTTTCATCATATACCAGGGGAGATGGGTTGTTATAATGCATGTACACATGGGTTAAATTAGGCGCGAGCCCGGCAGCCAGCTGTGTAATTGCACGCTCGGTATATACTGCAGCATTCTGAATATTTCCCATCTGAAAAGCAAGACTACCTAGGGAGGGCGATGTTGCCAAAGCATGCTGATAAGATTCAAACCCTAATATTAGGGAGGTGCACGGTGCTGTATAGGTGATTGAAGGTGGAAGCTCTCAGATGGAGATGGCAATTTGGAAGGTCATGGCGCAGCACATCAAGTAAAGATGGTGGACAGTGTGTCCATGCTATCCAAAGCAAATCTCTGAGCCCTGATAGCTTCCTGGTGAACTCTGATAATGGTATCCATGGTGCCATTTCATCAATGTCAATGGGTATGATATTGGATGAGGGAAGCACATTGGAGTGCCGTGTTCCTAGGTCGGTCCATTCATCTTCACCTGGACAACTCCGCTGAGCTGGGCCGGGTAGATCAGGGTCCTCAATATTGTCGTTATACTTTGCTGCTGGGATGAATCCCTCAATGCTCAGGCGTTGTACAAATGAAAGGCATGTAGGCTGGGTAAATGCTCTGATGCCAAGCTGTCGGCCACAGTAAACAGAACTTCGAGAGGGAGAGATTGAAAGGTAATAGTCATGATGGTCGCGGCAGCAAGTAGATGGGTAATGAAAACTGGAGATAAAAGTACGTATCTGTGAGAGATCTTGAAGATAAACAATCTACATAAGCCAGACGCGGTGTGTCACATTCCCACTATTTGCTTGTGTTCTCATGTGACTTCACGTGACTATCGCTATAGTTCTTATATAGAGAGAGCAGCTAGAGACCTCTGAATGACAAGACACTGATACATATGAAATAGGCCACAGTGCGCCACCCATCTTCCCGAATGGGGCAAATTAGGGGCAAGGCATTCTTGGCTACCAGGGCTGAGCAGTTCTTTCTATTCCATTTCTACCTTGATATTAGGGTACCCATCAACGTCCCGGTTACAGAAAACCTCTCCATTCTTTGCCCTCGTATATGAGCCGCCAACCTCTGGTGCCGTCACCGTCTGCGTCTGGATCATATTGGAATAGCGCATGCCTGCGTTTGTTTGTCTGAGCCTCACGGAAGTCATTGGGATTGTCATAATTGTATGGCAGATAGGGGAATACGTGTACTTCCGGCTGTATCACTAAGTGATCAGATATTCTCTGTATAATCGCGGGAATCCGGTGTTGATGCCGCAAGGTCCCGGCGTCGTCGTCCTTTGGAGTTGATATGAAGAGACTTGTTCCGTCAGGTTCGCCTGGTATAAAGCCGTTAGAAGGGCCGGGCGACACAACGAAGGAACCCAATCGGAATCGCTATGAGAGTATGTTTCCCAGAAGTGTGCCTGGTCGCAGGCACAGAGTGAGAATGGTGTATCCATACAGGCCTCGAAAGGGTGAGACTTACCATCCAAACAGCTCGTCGGGAAACCAGTGTTACCTGCGTGCAGCCGCACAGCCCGTTTGTTCCCCATTGGAAAGCCTCGTCGCCGAATATCTCGAGCCGCCGGATTGGTTGCTCGTCTCGCTCTACCCAATTGCCGCTGTCATCGAAGACAACTTACATAAGTTAGCATAGCAACTTCTGGCCCGTTAAAAGGGAGTAGTGTGCTTACCATGGAAGAATTGTTGCAATGGCCCATATTGACTGTCTTCAAGTCCATTAGGGATGTCAGGTCTGTTGTGCTGTGTTCTGAAAACCGGTACTAGATATCTGCTCGCCTGTCGTTTGGTCATGGGATCCTTGTCGAACGATGTCGCTGTGATTCTATTGCGAAAGTATCGTTTGTCCAGGTGTGGCTCAGCGAGGGTTGACAGGATATTGATAAATCTCAACAAATGCTTTGTGATAGGGATCCAATATTCTAAATGTACCCCTCACTGCTTCCAATGCATCCAGATTCCTTTGTATCTGTGCGGTACAGTCAGTCATTGTGAAGGCAATACGTTATTTGATTTTGCATCCCTTTAACAGATCTACGACGTCCTTGTCCCCAGAAGCAACCTCCATCTTCCTTCAAAATTTGAAAGTACTTGCTTGTCATGACAGCACGAAGGAAAGCCTGTGGAGGTCTCTTACCTTGCAAGGCCTAGACATTGCTGTTGCTCAGGGTGCTGGCGATAATAAACTCGAGCGTCAACTGGCACATTCAGAAACTAGGAAACTTGCTGATATTCTGTGGATTCTTATACCACGGCAGAGACAGGAGGATTTTGAACATGACCTATAGGTCTTCTCAAGGATTATATTTACTTTGGGAGCAAGGCAATGAGAGACAGTTGCATCATTGAGTTTGACACGGAAGTTGTTCGCGCAGCTTTAAAACTCTGTCCTCTTCTTTCCTAGCTTTAATTTCTCTTTTTTTCTCCAGTAGGCAGTTCGGGCATCCAGATGGTGGCCAATGGCGCGCCGGGTGTGAATACTTTCTGGAGGAGATTAGTAAGAAACTCCAGTTTACAGGCGACAACAGCATCACAGTCATCACTGAGACGGCGACGCTGAAAGCTGCTGGCAAAGACCCAGAAATATTTGACTCACAGAGGCTACTGGGCGAAGCTAATTACAACCCAAATGCGAAAAGCCAGATCATAGACTGGCAACAAGATGTATACTGGGAGGACCCCAAGACGAGACAAAAAGGGAATGCCCATGGCGTCGCCAGAACAGGGCATCATGCTGCCATTAGGAATGCCGAGCTCTTGGACACCATAGAATTCTACTCAAATGCCTGGCGTTGGTCTTCTGGGACCTACTCGCGCTTGGGGCTTAGAGTCTTACTGTACTAAGTTCAACACCATTGCTGGTATGAGGACGGCTATATGCAGCTGGATAGGGTCATGACTCATTAGGGTGTCCTTACCAGCGAGATGAAACACGTTGAGGTTATATGACTTCCCTTAAATAGCAAAGGGGGAAAGAGTAGAGGACTATCTGGTGATTAAGAGATACACAGTTCAAATTCTATGTGGATAATAGGATACGAATCATACGATAAAAGCAACACACTTTTAAAAGTGCACAGCTGATGTGGACAGAGTAGACACGCCAGTCTGATTTGAATACCCCAATTCAAGAGTTGCCATTATGTCTAGTGCTCAACGATAGCTATTTATTGCTCGCCCTGACTTGCAGAACTAACTCCAGGTTGTGTCCGTGCACCTGATCAGGTTATGCGCCGAACTTACCGACTAGTAATCTAGTATAGTTAAATAGTCTAGAAAAGTCAATTACCAAATAGTAATTATTGGCTATGAGGTAACACATAGGTGAGGGCAATGTTGTTCAATCACTGCCTGTCGAACTAGACATAGGAAACAAACAGGGGATGTGAGAAACAAGAAGTCGAAGAAACATCACAAGGGGGACAAGGGAGAAATGCAATATTCAGCACATGGTTTTAACATCCTTGCCGGAGGCGGAGGTAGCAACAGCAAGATGGCCGTGCCAGGTGCCTCCGTGGCTGAGATCAATGCACGCATAGTTATATTTCTTGTTATGCACGTCATCCCAAGCATCATCAATTGCTGAAGTGATAGTCTTGAGCTGTGCGGTAGAATCGCAGTTTTTCCCAGTCGTAGTCACGGAGTAGTAGAAGTTGATCTTCTGGGTCCCGTCATCCGATGCTTGACTCCCCCAAAGGGGCTGACACGAGTTTGCATTGTTATCTCGCTGATAATAGCTCAGCACTGTGAAAATCGCCGAGGTGCAAGTCGCTGCGGTATTGAGCGGCGTGTTGACTTTGCTGAGGCCTCCTTTGATGAGCTTCCAGTTGATCTTGCGCAGGGCCGCATCGGTAGCATCAGTAGCATCAGTGGCATCAGTGGCATCAGTGGCATCAGTAGCATCAGTGACATCAGTGGCGATGGTGTCGCGTTCTACCTTCAGCAGATCTAGGTCCGGTATAGCGCTAGCGTGAGCAACGATAGCGCCAACGCTGAAAATTGCAAGTACAGATCCAATGGAAGGTACGCGCATTGTGCCAGTAAGACAGGAATCCAGGCAACGACGAGTATTGTTGAGACAAGTGGGTCCATAAGACAAGGAATCTGGGAAATGTCCTAGCATTAGCTGAGCTGGTATTGAGATTTCTTCACCGGAGGCAACATACCCTAGGGCGAGATGGCACTCACCACCGAGGGAAACAAAGAATGGGAAGCAGGCGGCTGGCTGTACAGAGGATGGAGAGAAAGAAGCGGACGGTGAGAGAAATCTGAACAGGCTGTGTTGCTTGGAGGAGTTCAGATTAGCAGGTCTCCAGGGACCTTATATAGCCGGAGGATCGGAAGGCCTGGACCTCTATTATCTGATCACGGACGATTGCTCAAGGCGCTGAGGTGGGGGCCACCAAGTACCCATTACCTATCCAAAAACACTGTTACCCGTTTAGGTATATGTACATGCGAAATTTGGTATAATGCCATTCATCGGATGCCTTGGAATGTTGGCGCGTTGGGTCCAGGCGCAGGACAGAGCCTCGAAGGGGGATTGGGAACGAGTCGAGCAGCAGCTGCGGCACAAGCATCGTTAGGTCAGCGTTGCAATGCATGGAGATCAATGGGTAAGAGTTACATTCAGCGTTAGGGCAGTCTAGTCTGGAAAATGGCTAGACCCACGCAATCAAACAGGAAATTTCGTCTGATCTGGCACCTAGTCTACTCCGTAGGGGGTCAATGCGCGATCAGGGGGGGAATGTAAGAGCCGATGCGGGGGCGCTGGAAGCTCCACTGGCCAAAGTTGTTCTTCGCTCCGGGCTAAAGAAGTAGTCTGTTCTTGTTTCAAATGCAAAAGTGATATATGTCAGTATCTGGGCTGTTCAACGTATAATGTGCCTGTGCCTGAGCTTGTTTCTGTGGCGATCCTTCGGCCCCCATCCACGGGTCCACTTTGGCTGTATTAGAGCACCGTGGAGTGGGTAGTTCAAAGACAGGATTCCGGCGACCCTCAGCGCTGTCCGAGCTGAGGCGGAGCAATACAAAGATTGGACGTCGTGGGTTCTACGATTCTATTTTGAAGATGAACTATCTCTCGTGAATCAGGGTCATCAGCCAGATAGCCGCCAACACAAAGATCCGATTACACGGCATGGCCCGTAGCTAGCGGCGCAGTGAACTTACATGACAGTGGAAGCAAGGGGGTAGAGGGCATATAAGATCATTCGTGACTTTCGCCATTCCAAATAGCCAAAACCTAGAGCAAGCCATGGAATCTGAAGCCGGCTCCAACATTCCCCCGGTCAGGATCTACCCAGACAAATTCGCCAATCACATCATCGTGGTAACAGGAGCCGGTCAAGGGATCGGCATATCAACGGCACGCCTCTGAGCCGCACAAGGAGCCCACGCCATCCTCTTAGACATCAACGAGGCCAAACTACAAGAAATCCACACTTCATAGCAAAAATAACATCCCCACTGCTAAGACCTGTATCGGCACCATCTCTTACCATTAACTCTCTGGATCGTGGAGCATTTGCAGGAACAGACGCGGAAAGAAGACAATATGCGAGAGTTCTTTTGGATGAAAAATAAAATCCAGAAGAAAGCCTAGTATCACCGCCAGTGAATACTCTAGACTTTTTCTCACTTGTATTTTCCCTTTTCTAAAAAGTTCCTTCTCAGGAACATCAGTGTAGTACTTGCCATAAGGTAGCACATTATTGTCACACCCGATCATTTTAGCAGAGGTTTCGCCTCGAGTCAAACCAAACCATGCTCTCATGATGTTTGCCACGCCAAATTGATCAGATACTATGTGTGGAACACTGGTAGTAATGACCGTCGCGTCCATGAAGAGTGACAGATAGATGTAGAGCAGCGGCGCATTAGGTGGCTCATTTTTCTGCTTGTAGGGCCATTCAGCAGGTCGAACAAGACGGCGTCAGCCATTGAATGAAGGAAGACAACACCGTTCTCAGCCGGCGGGGGTGGTGGAAAAGGCTCAACTCGGGGCGTCTGTCGATGGTATGGTCGAATTCTTTGTAAGACCAGTTGAAAAGAAGGTAGTCTTCCGCGAAGGTTTGCGGGAGATGGTATTCCAACAGGCCATCTATGGGTCTTGACACCAGACGTGCGCCAAGTTTACGCCAGTGGTCACGAATTAAACTGTCGAGGGCATCTTTGAGTGTAGGTTCGTTATGACGGCCATCAATGATGAAGAAGTTCAAACTCCGGATGTTGCGTACAGGGTTCTGCTGGTCGCCGAGTGCGATTGGTATCACGTCCATTGATAGCGTTCCAAGGATTTGGCATCAGAGAAGAGAGCGCATGGCCCTGTCTTGTTGGGGAATAGTTGACTCATATATCCGTAGACTTGGCCCCAAGAGGCCAGGTTCGAGACGTTCAGCGCCCGCAGTGGAGTTATACTAGCGGACAGCGGGCGCCTGCAATTAACCTCCTGACAGCCTAGGAGCTGTAAATGACTGGGCTTGGTCCTATCCACTTTGATACACATTCATCTCAATTGCGACTTTCCTAGCTCGAAAGATAGGAGGTGTTCTTGATTATAATAACAGTTTCATACTGACGATGAAAAGGACACGGTTGTGTGTGGCCTTTGGATCAGAAACTGTGCCCTTTTCACCCTGCGACTTTGTTGCCTTAAAGAGTCTGATTAGACCATACCTAATTCATCCTCGTTTATTAATTGGTGTTTGACCAATAATCCGCCTGGCTGTCAGATAAGTCCTACCAGGCCTTCTTAGGCAGGAACAAGGAGAAAGAAATAGAGGTTGAAATTGTAAGGCGCCGTGTCTAGGATCACGTGTCTCCAAAGTCTTACCAAAAAGACCAACATTACTCGCGAACTACTGTTCGCGAGCCCTAGAACCCACTAGGTATTGCACAGGGAAGTTGCCTTCCAGCCCCGCAGGCGCCTTACAGAAATGCTAAGTAACTGAAATAGTAGGATAGTCGAGTCACTAAAAGAATAAGACACAAAAAACAACTAAATTCATAGCACTCTTGCTCTGAATGCCATGCAGGCTTCATAGCTGTCATGTCTGTTCTGCTATGATTGCTAGATATGGTCATATCTCGTGGCATCATGTCAGTAGTACTGCTATGATTCGTCACACGCTAGGTGCGGCGTAGCCGATCTAACTCAGGTATCCGCAAAAACAGGCTTCTCAAGCGTATCTAAGACAAAGGTTTTCTGATGGCCCTTCTGTGCACCTTTTGCGAGTCCTCTGGTTGTGGAGGGTTCGAAGCATTATTGCATGATAATAAATGTATGTATACAAGGAGAGATACCAAATCTCCGAAAGAGAATACAACTGATTCAACCTCTCCTGAAGAAATACCACTGTATTTCTAACAGTTATCTTAACTGCCACCCAATACAACAAAGCATCCATTACTTCCCACACCAACTTGACGGTAACCCTGGATTAATATCACCATTTTTCTACTAGGATTACTCGTAATCATCCTCTTCTTAGGCTATATCCTGTCTTGTGGATATTTATGATAAGTCTGATCAACCTTTAATAATATCTAGTGGAATAAGATATATTTGCGGTAACAACTTGATTTGAACAACAACAGCAGCAAGTTGGAGAACTAATTCTAGGTGGAAGTACATAAGAATAACAATACAATGGTCTCACAGCAGCATCGTGCCTAGCAGCCTCATCTTACTGTTACCCTGCTTCTCAGATGATGAGGCTGAATAACTGATTTTACCCCTTCACATGATGATAGGGTTACCTGCAAGCCAATAATATGCGCTATGCCTAACAGCCTTATTTTCCTTTTACCCCTCTTCCCTCCTAAAGGAACGCTGACCATCTCATTCTTCCCCTTCACTTCAACTGATTTACTTCCCCTTTCCAGACAAAAGGCAATAAATAAATCTATGATCGAATAAATATTCCAAAACTCTATTGTTAACCATACTGCTTGCGCTCCTACCATGTCAGACCCAGCTCAGTACACTGTTGGTTGGATATGTGCGTTGCAGAAGGAATATGTCGCTGCCCGAGCTTTCCTTGACAAAAAGCATAGCCAACCAGAAACACTTTCGCCAAATGATAATAATCACTACACGCTGGGAGAAATAAAGGGTCATCAGGTTGTTATTGCGGTTCTCCCGGATGGGGAATACAGAACATCAGCAGCAGCTAGTGTAGCTAGGGATATGTTGCACAGCTTTCCAAATATTTGATTCGGGCTAATGGTTGGGATTGCTGGTGGTGTTCCAACAAAACAGGATGTTCGTCTTGGCAATATTATCATGAGCTTATCTTGGAATGGACATGGTGGTTTGCTTCAATATGACTTTGGCAAGGAGTTACAAGGACAAGAGTTCTACCAAACAGGGTTCCTAAACCAGCCACCACTTATTTTGCGCACGGCTGTATCTGGGCTCCAAGTACAGTATGAGGAGGAAGGCCATCTATTGCAGGAAAGTGTTGAAACTGTGCTTGAACATAATAGAAGACTAAAGCAAAAATATGCACAACCTCCTCCTGAAAGTGATAGGCTCTACAAAAGCCAGTTTATCCATCCAGATCATCAGGCAAGCTGTGCCAAGCTCTGTGATGACTCGAACTTGATTCTCTGACCAGAGTGAACTGAGGATGAGGATAATCCTGCTATTTACTATAGTTTGATAGCATCTGGGAATAGAGTGATTAAAGATGCAATATTCCGTGACAAGCTAGCAGCAGACCAAGATATTCTATGCTTTGAAATGGAAGCAGCTGGACTAATGAACCATTTCCTCTGTTAGGTCATCCGTGGGGTTTGTGACTATGCCGACTCGCACAAAAGCAAGGGATGGCAAGGCTATGCTGCAATGCTGGCAGCTGCATATGCAAGAGATCTCTTGCATCAAATCATTCCTCAGCAGGTAAAGGCTGAGCAAAAGGCCAGTGAAGATTTAGATGGTTAGTTCTAAGTACTTTCGATCAGTTTCTCATATCTGATTCTTTTTATCTGGCAGGAATCCAAAACCAATTGGACAATGTATCCAAGCATGTCGATAATATTCATTCAACTACTGGTGGATCAGCTCAGAAGATAAATGATCTGGCAGAGAGTGCTCACCTGAACAAGTTACCAATTGCTGAAGGAGCCGAATTTGGAACATATATAGACCAACATGAGGATGAATGTCTCGAAGAAACCAGAACAGAGCTTCTTCTCAATAGTAAAGAATGGGCTGCCTTGCCGGAAGGAGAATGCATGTTCTGGCTCAATGGTTTAGCTGGAACTGGCAAGTCAATAATATCACAAACTATAGCACAAATCTTCAAGACCAAGGACTGCTTGGGGCCAGCTTCTTCTTCAAGAGAGGCGAAGCAGACCGTGGCAACGCAGCTCGGTTCTTCCCAACTATTACCAAGCAGCTATTTACCACAATTCCGGATCTGCGCGCTATTATCATACAGGCTATTAAGGATAATCCAGCAATTGCAGTCAAGCCACTCAAGGCGCAGTTTAATGAGCTGATTCACAAACCCTTCTGCAGCTTGAAACAGCAAGAACATCAGAGTTCACCCCTAGTGATTGTGGTTGATGCACTTGATGAATGCGAACAGGACAATGATATTAAAATCATTCTCCAACTCTTGCCACGTGTTCAGGAGATAAACTCTATATCCTTGCGAATTTTCATCACTAGTCGACCTGAACTACTCATTCGATTAGGCTTTGAGACTGCTAGGAATAGTTATCAGGATTTAATTCTCCATGATATTCCTGAGCCGGTTATAAATCAGGAGACAGCGAGCTCTTTCTCTGGACTGGCCTGGGAAACCTGACATCCAAGTTCTGCTTACTATGTCAGTCCCACTATTTATTTTTGCTGCCACTGTTTGCCGTCTGTTTGAGGATCATAACCTGGACCCCGTGAAAATGTCTCACTGAGATCCTCAAATACCAGAACCAAGAGTCAAAGTTGGATGGAACATATCTTCCAGTTACTCAACCGCCTTATTCCAAATACAGTGGGGCAAGACAAAAACAGTTGGTTCAGGAAATTCAAGAAGTCATTGGTACCATTATCCTTCTTGAGAGTCCGCTCTCAGTTGTGTCCCTCTCCAAGCTGATGGGAATCTCCACAGTGTCAATTAATGCCAGGCTAAACTCGCTGCACTCAGTCTTGAATATACCAGCCAACAAGACACTGCCGGTAAGACTTTTCCATCTATCATTTCAAGACTTTCTTCTTGACTACAACACTTGTGAGAAAACTCTATTCTGGGTTGAGGAGAAGCAAATGAACAGAAAATTAACAGGCTACTGTCTTTCTGTCATGCATAATCAACTAAAGAAGAATATGTGCAAGTTCCAAAGCTATGGAACAGAGTGAATAAATATTGACAGCCAGTCTATCAATTCCTATTTGTCACCAGAACTGCAGTATTCATGTTGCTATTGGACTCACCACCTGGCACGAAGCAAAGACCCCATGAGCCAGCTTGATAAGGTCCTGGCATTCCTAAATAATCGTTTTCTTCACTGGGTGGAGGTAATGAGCATGCTAGGTGTTGTTTCGGAAGTTCTGGGGGGGGATTAATACTTTACAGTCAGCGCTACAAGTAAGTCCGTACTAAATCTTCTGATAATTATTTATACTTATAATAATAATAGGGCAATAAGGATTCTGGGATATCCAAATGCTTGTATGATGCAAAGAGGTTTATCCTGAAGAATAGTCAGATAGCAGATATTGCGCCTCTTCAGCTCTATGCTTCTGGGCTAACCTTCGCACCGAAGACGGCAATAACAAGGAAGAATTTTGAAAAGGAGGTACCTGGTTGGATAGCAGGATGTTCAAGCGTGGAAGAAGTTTGGAGTCCAGAACTCACGACCCTGGAGGGTCATTCTGATTTGGTTCAGTCTATTGCCTTCTCCCCAGATGGTCAACTACAGACCAGAAACTTGAGACAGACTCGGTTTTGTACGGGGAAAGGCTGAGGAAGGCCGGAGTCGCGAGATGCGAAAACATCTGTGGTGGGCTGTCTATCTGATGGACGTGAGGGCCGGGATAAAGCTCGGCCATCCCTTTATATTGAGTGATTCTCATTCCATGCCAGGTCTTCCCAGCGATTCCTTGGAAGCCGCAACCATATCCAGATCCATGTTTGTCCCGGTTGGCGAGAATACTACCTGGCTGAGCTTCAATCTTTACCAGACAAATCTTTACAGAGAAATCCGAACAGCCTACAACTCCTTCAACACGGATTTCCACCTACAAGAAGGTCAGATAATTTGGGACGACCACTGGGCGCTCCAAGCCGGCGCTGAGGTTTTAGCTCAACACACCCAATACCTCGAAAATTGGTGTGGTAGTATTCCCGGTGCCCTCAAGATGAGACGCCAGAACAATGGCAGACCATTCTCTACTGATGGCACCCATCTATCAATGGAGCAATTTGCACCTCACTGGCTGCAGCGGCAGCGCGTGCTCCTTGAGCTCACCTACCACCACGTGAGCATCAATCGCTACCGGCCCATGATATCCTTCAAGTTCAGAACGCCATGCGATGCGCTGCCCACGCCGTGGCGTTGACAAAAATCGCACACCAGGTAATTGAGGAAACTTCAATACTGGCTGGGTGGCATGAGGCCTTTTACTGTCAATGGAACGCCGTCATGACACTAATTGGCTTCGTAATGGCCTACCCCGATGCATCAACGGTTGTGAACGCCAAGGGAGCAATCAGTCTGCAGGCTTGGTGTTTGGCAACTTTGGCGCCAAATTCTCAGTTGTGGCCAATGCGATGAGGATCGTGCAGGGTCTATGTATCAAGGCCGATATTCTCGCAGAACACACCCTGACCCGGATGAATGAATGTTCCGCCAGTAGCCCCGAAGCAGTTCTCTTTGGTGATTTAAACTCATACCCAATATATGAGAATCATGGCCATTCGGAAATAGACCTGCTGGACATGGCATTTGACATTGATTTTTGGAACAAGGTGGACGTGCTCTGGCCAGAAAATAACAGTCAGACATGACTAGCAGTGATCAGTATAACAAGCCCCATCACCTATACCCTCAATGCTTCTATATCTCTCTTTTCTATATCACCCATATATTTTGTAGAGTCAGTGCATACGACCACAGGATGTGGAAAGCAGGGCTTCCTGTCCGCTCAGCCGTACTTAAGCCACCATTATCAATATAGTTAGAAACAAAATGAGCCCTTTATCTGTTGCTGCTGCCAGGCCATAGCCTGCAACAATAACTATCAAGCCTTGGCTGCCCAACTCTTTGGTAATGACCCTTGATGTTCAGAGGAATGGTAAAAACAACGATGGTGACTTCATATATCAAGAATTACGGAGAGAGAGGCATTTATATCCAGAAATCCTGACCTGAAGCTGACCTATTAAGCATCAGCTCTCTTGCGCTTTTTGGTGCGGTTTTCATGAGCACGCTGGTTCTGTCTCTGTCTCAGCATAGCCATTGTCTGTGTCACGGAATAGGAGCGGATGGGCGATTTGGACAGTTCCCGCTCACGAGGATCACTATGTTCGGGTTGACTGTCATCGTCGGTTTGTAGATCAAAATCCGGAATTTCTGAATCCGATACCTGTGGAATGTCATTTGATAACAGACCATAAGAATGAGTTAATATTGGCGTGCTAATATTGTAATCTCTCGACGGGAAACCCGGAATAATGCTCGATGAGTCGTTCGCTGCTTCAAGTTCTTCTTGAAGTGTGCGATTGAGTATAACCTTTACCCAGTGCGGAGCCCCAAAAGGATCAAATAGATCCAGATCTTCCTCACACTCTTCGCATAAATCTGGGAATTGCTCGTTTGGGCTTCCGTCAACACTGGCATCATCCTGATCATCCGCACCCAGCTCTTCCGTACAGAAAGCACAGCAATGAAGATTCTGGCGTCTCTTTTGACTTGCAATTGCGGTCCAGGCCCTTGCTTCAGCCTCAAGTAACTGTTTCAGAAATTCCCTTTTCTGCTCAGCGAACGGACCCCCGTTCATAAGACGAGGGTCATGCCAAGGGCTGTGATCACGGGTGAAAATAATTCGTCCAGTGTCAGTAGGTTTCCTTGGGGAGCCCTGTCTGGTGGGAACAGGCATGTCCATATTCCGAAGCCATTTGGTGAAGCTTTGATAACCATAGGAGAAGAATAAGCCGTATGGGTTCTCCAGATTCCATATATTTCGGTACTTTTGTTCCGCTCTGAGATTAAGCGTACCATTGTCTCTTGTTGTATGGTATACATCGTAATCCTCGAAGGTTGCCTTAATTATGCGAGCCAGAGCAGGTGGTTGAGGTGGTTGTGCGTGGCTGGTCTGGGTTAGATACACACAGAGCTTCGCAGGGCTGTATTCTCCATTCGAGCTCATGCGGCCTCCGTGAATTAGAACGGCACCATCCTCAGAGACGACCAGATTATCATGTACTGGAAGAGGACCACCGTCATTAGTAAATATTCCACTCTGTGCATCCAAGGATCTCGAAACGCGGAGAAAGGGCAGTTCAGGCTCCAGATCTCCTCTCTTATGAAATTTATAAGTGCTGCTGATTAGTTCCCAGATGAGCGGCTCGCTAGCTTTGAACCATGCGCGCCCTGAAGAGAGCTCGACCGAGCTGTCCATATAGCCTGCACATCTCGTGATACACGCCAGTAGATTATGCCGAGCCGGGGCATTCTTGAGGAGAGCAACACGATCAATTATGCCGCTGTGTGCGTGACCGTTTTTGTCCTTGTTATAAGAAGGCCTTTTTGCTTTACCATGTCCGACCCTCAACTGGGACTCGGTGATGAGGGTGTCCAGAGCATCTTCAGCAACGGATATCATACAGAACTCCCGTACCTGGCTCCAAAAAGGAGAAAGGTAGTATGTGACCAGATGAACAGTAAAGAACTTGGTGTCCTTCAGGTTAAATAGCGTGCCTAGTCTCGAGCAACCAGACCATGCCTCCTCAATCGCGTTGATTGTGTCGATGCTCAGCACGTCTGGTTCGGCGTTAGCCGAGTGAAGCACGTTCAGGAGCTTACGGACGAAAAACACCCGTATACTTCGGTTCATGGACAAAAGAAACGTCTGAACATTATCTGCTGTAATTAGAATTGAAAGAAATCCTGATTCGATTGGGCCTATGTGGCGGACAGCACCGTATCTGGTGTCGAGGCTCCTAAATGCGGCATTGGCATCATCTGCGGCATTCCAATGGGAGCCCGAAGAAAGATTTATGGTGATATCTCTAGTGGAGAAAATATCTGTGTCAGTGAAGGTGGTAGCAATTTCCGCATCAGGAGATGAGAGAATCTTGAGCTCGGTCAGAGCAGCTGGTCGGTAAATGTCTCGAGCCCAATCAGCAAGGTAGTCAACGATGAGAAATAGCTGAATAGCATCATCGCGGTTTGTGATGGAACCTGCCCAGGCTTGAACGATATTCTGCGCATAGTCAGAGGATGTGAAAGGCCAGTGCAAAAGTAGAATCTGCTCACCGTGGTGTGCGCGGCATAGTGAGATGACGCCCCAGGGTCAAGTGGGCTTTGGTACGCCAGGTAAAGCCTCCAGTCCTCGCCTCGACTCATAAAAAACCACACCAAGGGGCCAGAAGTCCACCGGCTTCTGTGGCCTGTCGCCAGCCTCAGACCCTGCTGATTATTCAGGTACGTGTAGATGGGGAATGCTGTCTGCAGACAGATTGAAAGCCAGTCGTCTGCTGCATTTCCTGCTTTTGCTTCGACCACCAAGAAAGGGAATAGCATCGGCTCTCCAAGGCCGGTGTGTGGTGGCCTCTCCAGCTTATCCTCCAGATACTCGCCATTGGGGAGATCTGCCAGGAGAAGATTCTCAAAGTTTCGAGTCTGTCGAAGCCCGTAGATGCGATCTGGCCGTTGCTCTTGGGGAAGCCTTTGCGCCAAACAAGGTGGATGCTCCACCAAGTCGTGTGCTCTGTCGATAAATATGCGATTCAATCCAACCCTCTCATCTCTATAGATTGTTATTTACCATTTCAGAATGGGCTTACAAAAGACCTACTCGTCTTCTGGTCGCGTGTTTCGAGGACAGCGACACCTATCGCGGTTCTGCTGGCGTGCCTTGAGCTTCTTCGCTGGGCCATCCTCACTGTCAAGAGCCGCTTCAACTTCCGATCGCCATACTCTTTTGCGACAGTTCTTGCTATCATGCTAATAGTAAGCTCACTTGTTCATCGTCGTCTGTTTGCTAAAAGCTCCTTACCATGCAACCTCGGAGGATAAGCGACTGAACACAAGGGGCTCACAAGCCAGTCTCCACGTTGATTCATTCCTGGCGACACAATCATGGGCTTTTCCAGCCAGCCTTCTTGCGTGGATTTTAGCTTCTACTCTCCAGGGGGTTGTATTATGAGCATCTCGGCCATTGTCTGCATTTCCATACGACTGGTAAGAGACCCTTTTGATTTGGTCAATTGCTTCGAAAACATTGGCGTGGTTGATAGGTCGACTGCTTGGTGGAAGTGCGTCCTTGAAGACGATGTTGTGCTCCTTTCGGCGTCTTTCAAAAAGTATCCGATTATTTTTTGGCAGTGGCATTGTCCTTGAGCACCTTGAGGTAGGGTTGAAGTTATCTGAATGCCTGCCGCATTGAGAGAGTGTGAACATTTATATGCGGACAATGTTCGGGCTGTGGCTTAGACATTGACTACGCCGCAATCGCAATCCAACAAATCAGCCCCAGGCATCCATATTGTAAATGACGCCTTGAACACTCCCTGGTACCTAGGTATGATCACCGTTCGAAGCCAATCAAAACCTGAGTATAGCCGCTGAGAGTGCCATGCAACCTTGGCATTGGCGCACTTAACCAGTCGCACCTGCCTTTTCAAGTTTATAGGTCGTATAAGTCAAGTACTCGTACTTCGTAGGGGGCAGGCATTGAGGTTTATAGCTGGGTCGCGAGACAAGGGAGGCAGGTGAGCCCGCAGTGAGAATTACCCTACTCACCCCAGCTCAGCCAGTTAACGTCTATTGCTTCTATATATTTCTCTTCTTGGCAATATCAAGCACATACGACCATAGGGTGTGGAAAACAGGGCTTCCCGTCCGCTCAGCCGTACTTAAGTCACACGCCGGCTGGTTAGTAGTATGGTGGGTGACCACATGCGAATCCCAGCTGTTGTATGTCCGTCTTCACCGCGTTTTTTTGACTTGTTAGGTTTAGCGCCCGTGCCGCCTTTTCTTCAGTCCTTCAGGTGAAGGTCCCTGAAGCCCTCTATTCTTCACCCAACTATCCTGAATGCCAAGACCGCTGACGTGTCCTTTTGTTCGCACCTGGTTGCCCTTCCTCAAATTTTACATTCGAATTAATGCCGAGTCGTCCACATGTACCACGTGATGCTCTCGGGGTTGCTGTCAAGATTGTCTCGCCGACCATCCCCTTTGGCACCAACCTAGCAGCCATAAACAGGAAGGCAGTCGGAGCAGGGCCCTTATTTAACATGAGGGTGTGGTGATGGAGAAAGCTAATCAAAACCGGCCTATCAGGTTAACTCCGAGGCACGTGTCCTGGAGAGCAGTTTTTCCATTCCGAGCACTGTATTCTGGGCCCCTGGAGAGAATCAGCTTCTCAGCTTCAAAGCCCGACCTCGTCATGCCCAAAACACGACAGCTACTTCATGAGGAGATAACATACTCTGTCGCAAAGGACAAGGAAGTCAACCTTCTACATCACCTGAAATATCCAGAGCAAAAAGCTCAATTCTTTACCTTCCTCGAAAGCCACAATGATTGGATTCAAGCTATTGTTGCTTACCACTTAAATCTCTCTGTTAACGCTTGCCAGGTGGCGGATTCTGGAGATTGGCTTCATGGGAGTTGCAATGTATGCATTCCGGTTACCATTTCTGGATTAAACCCGACATTACAGCCTGGGAATCGTGTTCTCGTTCGCTTTCCTTTACCATATCGTGTTGGGGAGTCCTCTAAACCCGGGAACAGCGATGAGAAAGTTCGATGCGAGGCAGGGACATATGCCTGGCTTGAAGAAAATTGCCCTGATATACCAATTCCGCGTCTCTATGGATTTGGAATGGGTACTGGTGAAACTGTATAAACCCTTCTGATGTTAACAATAGAATAGAAGCTGATAATCTTTCTAGTTTACTCGGCTTGAACAGCTTCCTATCATGTTCCGTTGGATAGAATGCTTCCACCGCACTGTCCTCCTCCTCCTTGATCATCCAATCCGTTCAAAATATATCCGTCGCCAATACCATCCTAGAAAGGGAGAGCCGAAAATTCCCTATCTATTGATAGAGTACATCGAGGAATCACGAGGGAGGATGTTGTCGTCAACCTGGAACCGCCAGTCTGATAATACCCAACTACGGACAAATTTCTTCCGCGATCTTTGCAAGATATACCTGAGCTTATCAAGAGTACCACTTGCCAAAATTGGCTCGTTTGTTATAGACAATGATGGCTTTCTTCTACTCAACAATCGCCCGTTATCCTTTGAGATTCAAGAATTAGAGAATGAAGGCATACCTGTTGATATACCACAAAACTGGACTTATTCAACTGTTGACTCATATGTTATGGATATACTATCATTCCATGATAGTCGCCTTCGAAATCAACCAAATGCTGTCAATAATATGACAGATTTCCTCTATCAAGCCTCATGTCTGGCAACAATGCGAACAGTATCCCCATTATTTTTCCAACGACACCTTCGACGTGGGCCGTTTATCTTCTCATTAACAGACCTACACCCAAGCAATATCTTTGTTGATGAAAATTGGCAAATAGTGTCACTTGTTGATCTTGAGTACGCGTGTTCCCTACCAATTGAAATGGTTCAACCCCCTCACTGGTTAACTACCATGGCTGTGGATCAAATTGTGCCAGAGGAGTACAACCAGCAAAGACTGGAGTTCATGACTCTCCTTACTGCAGAGGAGGAACGTTACTACTCTTCCAGCAAAGGCGAGTTAAGTCTATCAAGTACAATGGGTACAACTTGGAGCATGGGAACCTTCTGGTATAGCCTAGCCCTGACGACTCCCAACGGGCTGTTCAATATATTTCGCAATCAGATCAAACGGCGCTTTATTGCACACTCCCCGGACAACAACGATCCTGATGAGGCCGATCACTCTCTTGAATTCATGCCGTGGTACTGGGCACGGAATATTGCAGCCATTTATGGACGCAAAGAGGCGGACAAAAGAGTATACAACATCCAGCTCCAACATGAGTTCGAGGGCTCAAGTTAAGGTCACGATTTGGAACCTTTACTTGGATCCTGCTCCTCTGCCTTAAATCTTTCGAATTCTTCACTCAACATGCGCAGTGCTCTCTCATTCTTGTTTGCTTCCCTCTTGTCTTGCACACTCTTTCCTGATGTGTGGAGTTGTTGAAGTTCTGTTGCAGTTCCTGAGACCCCGATTATTTCCTTCTCCTTTCCTTTCTTATTATCATGTTGGGGTTTGTCGCTCATTGTAGTCTAGGCAAATGTTAGTATTAGTCTCTATACAACATAGTTTCCCGACCTTAAGGTTTCGGTAGCTTGCGAAGATCCTTGGAAGTGATGGTTGTTTTTGTCTCTACTTCAAGTAAGATACTCACCCTCTTTATAATTATCTTGCCTACCCCGCTATACCACGGATCCCCATCGAGTGAGCGCTTCAATCTTGATTGGCTAGAGGCGCATACACCTGTTATTCGCCTGTGTTATCTATGCTATGGGATCCCTGCTCACTGAGGCCGGGAGAAGCCCTTTTATGCGGAAGGCTGAGAGAGGAGGCTTTTCTGGAGGACTTAGAAATAACCATCACCGATCAGTCCGAGACTGAACTACCCCGCTTCGAATAAAGCATCTGGTTTCCCAATAGCTCCGTAGGATTATTATAATGCGTATTATCCTGTCCCTAGTGTACAGGCACCTTTCCTGTCTAAACAGAATTATATGGAAACGCAATACGCGAGTGCTGCAGGCATAGGACGACTATCAGAGAGATGACTATGAGACGCTCAGCCAGTGAAATTGTCATGTGATGCGCCCAACTGCGAGTGAGTCGGGCAGCCATGGCGTCATAGGTAAGGTATGCCAGCGCGAAGAATCCATTCTGACCTGCTCTCAGAGTTCAAACTTGATAGCCATCCGCCCTTCAGCTATAAGATTAAGTACAGTCTGTTCTGTCATGTGCTCTTACAACATCCGCGATTTGCCCAATGTCATGTGATACCCCACCGCGTTGGCCAAACTGACGATTCCACCCCGCGC
Organism: Aspergillus cavernicola; assembly: GCA_027569065.1. Lineage (NCBI taxonomy): Eukaryota > Fungi > Ascomycota > Eurotiomycetes > Eurotiales > Aspergillaceae > Aspergillus > Aspergillus cavernicola. The sequence goes on along the minus strand of JAPDEK010000057.1, from coordinate 10,117 downwards.
AAACATGAGATTTTCGTCAACCTGACCGTGTGATTGCCCTTGAAGGTAACAAGTCTCACAACCTCTACTTGAGATTAACACAGTGCTAACAGAAAATTACCCTTGCAGGAACCACCTTAGCTGGAGCGCCCAATATTCCGCCCGGTTACGCGCTCGCTGAACTCCACGCAGTATGGCCGAAAAAGTCGGAGATAAGGCTATACAAGGGGAGTGGGAAGACATTCAATTTCATAGATTCGAAATCAACAACAACCTGATGATGACATTTGAGGGCGTTTCGTGTAATATTGTGGATGGAAATGAGCAGCCACAAGCCAAATTCGGAGAGAAGGACGGGTTGGTAACACGGGAGGTTCGACCTGGAGACCAATGCTTCGTAATATACGCGCGTATCAAGTTTGACAAGTTGGGATAAGCAAAAGGGGGTTCAAGTATAGGTTGTTCTGGGCTGGATACCGAAACAAAGTTGCCGAGCTATACGAAACGATTCCTTATTTCCAAGCCTCACGATGAAAAATCCGTCATCCGCGTTCTTCGACACAAGCAAACCGACGCAACTAGTGATTGCGAGGCTTCCCCCATTTACTTCGTTGATCCATTTCTTGCTCTCCATCGCTCCCGTGAGAAAGGGCTCAGGGAGAAGTTCAGTCACGCGGTATCGAGGTACGGTGGGCACTGCAACATATTGATCGTTATCATCTGGGAGAAGTTCAGTCACGCGGTATCGAGGTACGGTGGGCACCGCAACATATTGATCGGTATCATCTGCAAGATTTTTAGTTTGAGGAAGCTGAGGCTTTGGGATGGCTTTCATACTTGGGAGGAGCGAAATAGCCGGTTCGACATCATGTTCTTGACGCTTGTGTTTTCGTCGTGGCTCTTGATAGATGGAAGTATCTTGCACAACTGAATCTAAGTTAGCTATTTGTTCCACATGTTTTCTAAACCATTACCTTCGACGAAGAGCTCATATTCTGCATTCCCAGGTAAATCATCCTTCAGTTTTATCAATATATCAATAAGCTCTCGGGGGTATGTCTGGCGTCCACTGGGCTCAATATCCTCAATAAGTCTGTTGAAAACATCCCAAGCCATCGTGCCACCAGCCCAAGTTGATGGGTTATATGATGCTGCCCATGATATAACCCCGTCTATGTTCAAACTTCGAAGTATTGCACATCTCTCACGCGTGGTTTCTTTCCTGGTCCTTACATCTGCTCTATCCAACGCAGATATATTTGGGCCTTGGAAAATGAGAACGACATTTTTTCGAAGAAGCGAAGGCTTGGGCAAATTCCCGTTGGTCAAACTGTCCCGATTTGCTTGCTTGAGTTTTTCGATTTCTTCGTCGACACGCGTTGCTCTCGAATATTTGGCGGATTCAGTTTTTCGCTCAAGACATGATGCAGCTTCCGTGAGCCTCAAAGTGAGGTCTGTCAATTTTGACAACTGATCAGGTGGTGGCGAAAGGCTGTCAATCTTGTTTACCGCCCCCTCAACCGCCGAAATCAATGCGCTGAGTTGCGAAATAACCTTGGCCATTCCTATTGGTTGCTTTCTTTCCTGGGGAGGGAAGAGGGTGGAGTGAGGAAGAACGGGATTTATGTTAACAGAATTTATGATGACAAGGATGTCAAGAATGTCAACAGAATTCATGGGCCCCGAAGTTAAACAGAAATTGTGTTATGACTAGATCCACCATAAATTCCATGAACCAATAATATATTTGTTCACCCCACCTCTCCCCCAGCCAGGCCCTTCCATTCTGTTAATCCTCCAGGCTGTGTCATTTGATTAGCTCAGTAGCTGCTGTACCGAGTAACTATAACAAAGTTTGGTCTTAGAATATTCGCGTCTACCGCCGCAATCATGGCCACGATGTATTCCTGATCTACCTTCAAGCTGCCATGATTATACAGAACAATAGTCTATAAAGATGCCAGCCTTGTCCAAGTCTCACCGCACTTTGGCACAGACCAATCTATCTTCCAGCAGCCTTCCTCCCAAAGCATCTCTCGGTGGCCAAAATGATCAGCATCGCAGGATCCTTCGAATCCTGGAGAACGTACTTTTCCACGTCAGACAGCAAGCTACTTGAGACAGCTGGTACAATTGCCTCTAAAACCTTCCTTTCTCCTATTGGCCTTCTTTTGACCTGCCTTCGTCAATCAGACGATGAACAAACGACCCCATGCAGTACTGAGTCGACGCATCTTGACAACGACTTGGGATACCAGTCAACGAAAATGGACAAGCTGTCCCCCATCAAATCGGCCTACTTTCAGACGCCGCTTTCACAATTAACATCACCTAGGCCTGAACTAAGACGGTTCAGAGACTACCTTGCTGTCAAGGCAGGGCCAGATGGAAAGGTCAAAGAACTTTTCTTCTACGCGTACTTTGGAGAAGGACATGCAGTTAGGGTGATCTCCATACCGCCAATCATACGTGCGACCTCCATCCCCGCCGAAGATCGGGCTATTGTTCAGCGTCATCTAAACATGGCTCGATCTCTTATACCTGTTGGTGTTCGAGGCTACTTGGAGGAGAAATTTGGGTTTAAGGTGGAACAATCGTTGTGGGTTTCCCTGGAAGGGACTTGAGCTCATCCAGGACGTTCATGTACCCTGGATTCAGCTCGAATAAGGAGTGGTTGAAGCAGGAGCTAGCCTAGAAACATACGTTGAACTCGTGTCTTCAGTACGGGATTTACTTCAAGGCCATTAAGGATGTGCTTCCTGACTCATATTCTTTCCATATCCTTTGTCTCCCACCAACCTTTGATTGAGTTATTATTGTTTACATTCTCTATGCTCTAAGTATTTCTAGTATATTAATGCCACCATAGTCGAGTAGGCCCGAGTAGAGTTTCATGACTTGAGGCTTGATTGTTGGCTGAGGGGTATGCATCAGCTAATTGGTATAATGCATTCCATAGCTGCTGTAACGAGTAAAAGACGGATTTGATTGACCATGTATAATGAATTAGAATATTCGCGTCAACCGCAGCAATCATGGCCACGATGTATTCCTGATCTACCTTCAAGCTGCCATGATTATACAGAACAATAGTCTATAAAGATGCCAGCCTTGTCCAAGTCTCACCGCAATTTGGCACAGACCAATTCAACTCTCTTTTTGCCTATACTTGCATAATTAGTACGCGTTCGTTCAGCCATGTTTTGGTTCAGCGCTGCCTTTCAAGAGTGTCTATATTTCCTAAAGTGTCTTTGTCTCAAGTGTGCGCTGTGCTGGAAGAGCGAGAATAACGGCCCCGATAGCGAAGACGATGAGGATATTTCGTTGCGACGTCCCTCCAGCTCGAATAGTACCATTGTACTACCTACGCCTCCGCCAAAAGCTCCTACCATGGCTTACCCTAGCCAACCGGGAGCGTTTGATCCTCATCCCGGCAAACGGTGGTCTGGTTCATCTTTTACGACCATACCTTCATCAGCAGCCAAAGACATAAATTCTCCTGGCAAACAGCTTCCCGATTGGTCTATTACCCCAAGCCACGCCTTCTTTGCTACCTCAACTACCTCTACCCCTCCCAACCCAGAAAGCTTTCTTAGCTCCTCCGCGCTGCATGGGGCCTGAGAAATCCGAGCGATCTGCCCGAGACTCGAATCTGATGTGGTTTTATAAGAATCTCACCATAAAAATGTGAATAAATGCCCCCTGCTGCTTCTTGTAATACGCCTATACAACAACCACTGGCCAGTCAACCCGCTCCATGGATGGCTCAGTTCACTGGGGTCTGCCCAAGACTCGAATCTTGCGTGGTTTGATCAGAATCATTCCTTTACTTTTGACAAATCCTGTTCACCATAGAAATGTGATTTCCTGTGGCCAAATGCTGTCTTTTCCCTTGTTGCTTTTGTTATACGCCTAACCACTAGCCAGTCAATCCGCTCTATATGTCTCAACCTAGCTCTATTTCCGTCTATATATTAACGTACGTATCCTCTATTTAGAGCCATCCACTCTGTTATCATTGTCACTACTTACATCCCTCTTTACTGACCATTCTCATCAAGAGGGATATGAGCTCAGTATGTCTCCATGCATGGTTACAACAAATACTTACTCAGAGGAAGGAAACCCGAAAGAGGAATAATACGGCTGCGGAGAGGGAGGTTCATACTCCAAGAAAGAAGGAAAAAGAGCAGAAGATAGTAAGTATCAGATGATTGTTGAGCATCTGCATACTAACAAATACAGGAAGACTACCAATCCGGGGAGGTGGGACCATGGAAGAGAGCAGGAGATGCACAGAAAGACGGCTGGCAACAGCAGAAACCCCGTGTCCGAGTTCGGCGATTCTGTTGTAGCTATGAAGGAAGGAGGAGCTAAGGGTATCCATTGCAGTATGATAGTTGCCCAGAGTGCCTGGCTGGGGCAAGACAGGGGTAATAGCACTTAGTATTATTAGTTCAGCTTAAACTCAGCTGCAGCAGCAAGAGGCCCACAAGAGGAAACTGATTTACCAGAATGCAAAATTCATTCATGATAGGTCTGCGTGGCAAAAGTATTCAGTGCTGAGGCCTAATTCCCAGAGAGCTGGTGCTTGCGCGAAGCCCCCACACTCCTGCCTTTTGGAGTTCTTCTGTCCGCTTCTTCCTTTCACGGTATCTCAGTGTTGCCTCATTGTTCTTTGCACTAAAGGACTGCTGTTTCTGAGGAATAACAATCATGTTCAGTCTGATCCTAGTAGGGCTCTATACTACGTTATGTCTCTGTTTCTCTCCTAAAATATTGGCTTACACCATTATCTTTTTGGTGATTCTGTGGTGGATTGGATTCCTAAACATGCTCTATCAACGGCATTGGAAACAGAAGCCTATCAAGACTATCCTTCCTCTATTCAAAAAGGTACAAAAATATCTATCTTTCTCAAGTATTAGGGCTAATGAGAGTGAACCCAAGCCTTCATACGTGAAAAGTTCTTCATACGTGGTGAAAGGCAACCAGGCAAAAGTGAAGCAGGACTAGATCATGGTCGATACCGCGCGGGATTCAAAACTACCTGATTATTGGTATATATGATGAATGGAGCGGTATGGTCTTCCTGGATACCTCTACTACTACCCTTCCCAATTCTGTAGGATTTCCCGGCTCCTCCACGAGCCGTGCAGCCTGCCCGAGACTCGAATGTGACGTGGTTCGATCACGAATGTTTCTTGATCAAGGAATGATTATCCTACGGCTTCAGCTCTAAAATCCTTTCCGTCTGAAGCGGCTGCTTTTTGGGATGGAGATAGAGAATTAGATAGCATGCCTGCCTTAGCTTAATACTGTGACTAAGAAAACATAAAATAGCTGAGAAGTTTGGTCAAGTTTCATTCTGAACTACTCCAGCAGTTCTGGGGCCAGTACCCAGATTTCCTTCGAATTCCTCATTTCCTGTTCTTGTAGAAACTTCGCTCAGAATAGTAGCGATCAACAGTTCAGAAATTAAGGAGGATTAAGTATATAAGGAGCGTAATCACTTAAAGTCCATTATATTGCTAGAAATATTCTTCACTTGTCTCTTAATCCTCATCTTTACCTGCACCTATATCCCCGAATATAGCCCGTTCACTGGACACCCACTGTTGACTTATCAGAGATGTCTTGGTAAGACTTCTGACCAGTGCTGACACAGAGATCACAAATGATAGAACAGCGTTCTATATACCCTCCGTCGTGCCCTCATCTTCCGTCATCCCACCCGCAAACTGGCATTGACAGGTTCAACAAGCCAAGTTATCCACCCATGCCTGAGCCAGTGTCAGAAGAACAGCAAGCTAAACAGCAGCCTACGAGGGAGGAATCTTCCCTGTTATCTCTTTTATATTCTGACCAGGAGCACGCGTCGAGTAAACCGACAATTTACATTCCATCAGCCGGGGACACTATTGAACAAATACCAGACAGGTTCAGTCATATCAACCCCTGGGGGAATTCACAGCCACAGCATGCACCCATTCCAAGATATCAAAAAATATGTTACTAACTTGTTATCTCAGTGAGCCAACTCACTTTGATGAGCAAGAACCCTTTCAGCCAGGCTGTGAACTACAGTTATACCCCGAACCACCGACGTACCTACTCTCCAACGATCTGAATTGTTTGAGTGACTTCAGTGAGCCAACTCACTTTGATGAGCCAGAACCCTTTCAGCCGGCTTGTGAACTACAGTTACACCCCGAACCACCGACATACCCACTCCCCAGGACAACGAGAGCTCAATATCACCAGCTTTCTGACAATAGTTTGACCCCTCCCTTCAGCTTCGACGCTGAGCATAATGATACATGTGAGGAAATCATTGCCGTGGTAGACAGCCCTTTACCTGAATATCTTCTAGACCAGGGTCGGTGTTTATCAGACATTAAGGACGGGGGTGGGCGTGAGAAAGATCTGATGGCGCCTCCTCTCTCTGACTCACTGCCTCTACAAGCCCTGCAGGCTCTGCGAGATGCTCCGGAAAAGGAATTATCTTATCAGCAGATAAAAGCCCAGATCACCTCTAGAGGAGATGGTTGGGAGAAAAAGCTCAGCACTTTTCTTCAAAGAAATAAGGTATGGGAGCTTCTTACAAGTAACTGTTAATTCTTGCTAATAATTAGGCCACCAAATGGGATCGCAAGAGGAGGGTCTGGCAGCTGAGAGGCTTGTCCTGCGAGCTCAGGGAACCAACAGAGGCTTCTGAACGCCATAATTTCAAGCATAAATTAAGACAGCGGAGATGTGAGTGAATGCTGTGTTAAGATTAAGCTGCTGGTTCTAACTAATTTGGAATTGCTCTACAGACAGGGAGAAGAAGAAACGTAAGGCACCGGAGAAAACAATCGACATCTTCAAGCCAAGCTGATAGAGAAGGAGAAGAGACCAGAGGATTGTTATTATCACAACATTATATGTAAGATTGGTGGGATCGGCACGAGGTTGGGAGAGTACACAACAATAATCGCGAGATCATCTTTCTTAGACTTTCAGACTACCTCAGTGGTGTCCTTATTGCCCTTCACACTTCCTCTTCCGTGGGTTTAATAAAGCAAAGGTAGTAGGTGTATATAGACTCTTCTGGTCATTAGCTGAATTATTGCGGTCTAGACCAAATACTTTTAGATTTTCTCCCTCATTTGAGAATGCACACGAGTCCTAGGTCCGGGTCGCATAGGAATGCCAGGGAATTTATTTGGGATGCAGTCGGCGCATCATTAGCACAAGGACCAGGTAGGTAGTCAAAACAGATATCACAGAAGGCTTGTTCTTAGAGTAACAAGGGAGGTATGAATAAGACAACAAGCAAGATAACCACAGCTGGTTTTAGATTTTAGAACAAGTAATGGTGAGCATTGCCTTTGCTAATCCGGCTTAGACTAAAATAGCTAAGAAGTCTAATTAAGTTTCATCCAAACTTTTTCTTTTTTTTTTACTTTTTTATCTTTTTTAAAAAAAAATTAATTCTGGGCCAATCAGCGTGTATAGGAGCAGGCTCACCCGTCCGAGCCCTGGACGCTCCTGCAGCTCTACCGATTTGTAGTCTGGTCAAATCCCAGAAATAATGCGTGGACAGAGTGGGCAATACAGCCATGGCTTAGATCCAATGAAACCTGTCTAACTGAGAAAATGGTGTATGTGTGGGGGGGCTGAATCTAATCGGATAGTATACTCTGGGAACTCTGCTTTACCTGCCGCTGGTTCCTTTCCTGACAGACAAAATACTTAAAATAGGGACTTGAACTGGATGTTCTCGAATCACAACTATTAGATGTGTTCAAGAAGAATAAGGAGTGGACTGGAGTAAGAATAGACTATCCAAGATCTTGAGGTTGAGTTGGCAGGGTATGGCAGGATAGACCTATGCTGGAAAACCTCCTGCCATACTAGTTAAGCTAGTTCTCTCCTTTCTTTTTCAAGCGGCGTACCTCAAACTACCTGAGCGCAAGTGCCAAAGTTGACTGTTTATGACCGGGCCTACCTGGGAAATGCATCCTGAATGTAGTCAATCCACTCATGGAATGTTTATTGGGTAGCTATATCCATTGCTCTCGCTCTTCCTATAGATGGTCAGTCAGCAGGTGCTTGCATGAGTCAATTTAAAGTCTGCTGATCATTTTCTTTTCATATTTTTCTGCTATTAAGGGATTTTGATCATCAAGTCAATGCAATCTACTAGGTTTGAGTGAGGAACCTTTTTTTCTCTTCTTCTTATTAATATTCTGGCCTTTGTTCTCTTGACTGTCTGACTTTCTCATCAACATTCCACGGCATTTATTCTCAACTACTTGTTCTTCTATGCATCATCACCTGTTCACTTATCAGAGACAACTCACACAGATCATGGACAGCCTATGCCCTCCATCGCCCCCTCGTCTTCCCTCGTCCCGACCGAAAAATGGCATTGATATGTCTCCACTCACCAACAGGTCAGGTAATTCGTCTATGACTGAGCCAGTGACAGAAGAACAGCAAGCCAAACAGCAGGTCACGTGGGAGGAATCTTCCCTGTTACCTCTTTCATACTCAGACCAGGAGCACGCGTCGAGTAAACCGACAATTTACATTCCATTAGCCCGGGACACTATTGAAGAAATACCACACGGGTTCAGTCATATCAACCCCATGGACAGTGGTTTAGCTGCCTGGGAGAATTCACAGCTACAGCATGTGTACCCATTCCAAGATATCAAAAATTTGTTACTAACTCATTACCTCTCAGTAAGCCGACATACTTTGATGATGAGCCAGAACCCTTTCAGCCAGCTTGTGAACTACAGTTACACCCTGAACCAGCGACATGCCTACTCCCCAACTACCTAAATTGTTTGAGTGACTATAAAAGTCCCTCTCTGCGTCAACCACAGATTCCTATGCCACTCAACCCAGATGGATATGATCACTACCAAGGACATTCTCCAGATACCAAATATCTGCTCGCCACTGCTGGAAGCCACCCACTGGCCTTTGAAGGGAACAACCTTTCATCTACTCCATACGAACAGTTCGTGATTGGGGGCATATATGATTCTAGGATGAACTCCAACTATATCTCATATGCTACTTATCCACTCTTCAACAGATGCAGTGGCTCCAATACACATGCATTTCAGGACACTTCAGAACCCCTATATCAGAGGGATCTCGAACGAGATACCTGCTTCATCACATCTATTAACATGGTACCATGCAAAAATCCTGTTCCCCAGTACCAGCTGCCCAAGTCTTCCACGGTCTCGTCATCGCCCCCGGCTGTTAAGGCTTTCTCTCCTGACCAACTTTCAAAATCCTCTTCTTCATTCAGGAAGCTACTACCGTGCCCTGATATTGTGGTGGACAGATTAAATGAAACTGAACCCAACAACCTACCAGCACCAATGAATATTTCGTCAACATGTTTCTCAAACGATCAGCCATCCAGATCAGAGAGCCTCTATAAGCCCTATTCCGTTTCAATCGAGCCCACTATATCAGGCTCCTCTGACTCACTGCCTCTGCAAGCCCTGCAGGCTCTGCAAGATGCTCCGGAAAAGGAATTATCTTATCAGCATATAAAAGACCAGGTCACCTCTAGAGGAGATAGGTGGGAGAGAAGGCTCAGCAATTTCCTTCAACAAAATAAGGTATGTGTTACTTCTTACCAGAAACTGTTAATTCTTACCAACGATTAGGCCACTGAATGGGATCGCGAGAGGAGGGTCTGGCGGCTAAAAGGCTTTTCCTCTCACCACTGCGAGCTCAGAGAACGAACAGACCCTTCTAAGCGACGTAAGTTCATGCGTAAAATGAGACAGCGGGAATGTGAGTGAATGCTGTCTTAAGATTAAGCCGCTGGTTCCTAACTAATTTGGAATTGCTCTACAGACAGGAAGAGGAAACGCGAGGCACTGGAGAAACCGATTTTGAACTCGACATCTTCAAGCCAAACTCGAGAACAGGAACCAACAGACCCTTCTGAGCGCCGTAGGCTCAAGCATAAAATAAGGCAGCGGGAATGTAAGTGAATGCTGTCTTAAGATTAAGCCGCTGGTTCCTAACTAATTTGGAATTGCTCTACAGACAGGAAGAGGAAACGCGAGGCACTGGAGAAACCGATTTTGAACTCGACATCTTCAAGCCAAACTCG